>JAHLWY010000370.1:0-102570 GCA_020002185.1 Paraescarpia echinospica | reverse complement strand
TATATATATATATGTATATATGTATATATATATATATATGTATATATATATTGAAAATAATATAGCATACGATTAAAATGACTTTGTTAATTCGAACCCCTTAGGTACACACACTACATGAAACAGTTAGCTGCGACGCATGAACACATAATAAAAATATTATATATGTTGTTTGAAAACAGGTACATGTTTATACAGCCGAGTGAACTGAAGCAACGTGAGGTGAACCAAATTGTCCAGGCTTCGAAATAACACTAGTACGGTTCGAACCCGCACTTCCTCAATAGAGACTCCAAAGTTCTACCACTACTCCACGGCGCCCCACTAGAAATGGCAGACTTCGTAATTACTCTCCCGAGACTTCCAGCGGTCAAGTCGACGGATCAGGTGTGTCTCCAATTCACCTCCCCGTATCATATGCGTGTTCGGCCCGACGTCCGTGCGAAGTCTGTGTCGCCGATGGTGACGATGACGATGCCGTCGTCCCTCCGTCCCTTCCAGGTTGTCACTCTTCTCTCGTCGCTGACGGTGCATCGTCTCAATGTCTCGTCCCTCGGTGTGCTTCAGGTAGCGGCCGCGAGAGCGATGCTTGTCGCTCCTAACATCCGGTTCCAGTTTTAGGTGACGTCGTTGGGCGCGGCGCGTTATTGCGCGGGAGATGGTGCTCGGCGAGTAGCGGTGTTGCCAGTCGTAACCGCCTGGCCGCTTGAACATCCTGTTCGGAGTTTCTTCGCCAACAGATTCTCCCATCTGGTTCAGAGACTGAAAGAAACAACCACCAGTTAATACACTCAACAAAAATGTAAATGGAAATTCTTATGCTGGGCGTACACTGCTAAACCTTTGTTGCGAGTCGTTTGTTTGATCAACAAGCAACGGTGACGTCTCATCTGACACCATCGTACAATTCGCAACTTTTGTTGCTGCGATTTAATTTGCAAACGATGAATCAGTTGAACAACTGTTGAACCGGTCAAGTCAACAAACGACTCTAGTTTCGTTTAGTTGCGGGCCATCGTACATGGCACAACTGATCACACTTTAGTCGATCAAACCGACGACTAGCAACAAAAGTTTAGCTGTGTACGCCGAGCATTATACAGCGCAGTGTCCATTCATTCTGCGCGTAATAACAACTAATGCTGAACAGAAAACAGAGAAAGCCAGGCTGGTTTATTGATTAGCATTGCTGAAAACTCTTATTTTGAGCATCCCTGAAGTCAGGAATACTTATTTAAAAAGAAAAAAGGCTGAAATGACTTCTCTAACCAGAAGTTTCCTGTGTGCGTAAGTTAGTTTATTTTACGGAGCGCATGTAATGCGCAATTTAGACTTAAGGTATGAACACGGTAAGCTCACTCCTGTTTTCATTCGTAATGGTAGTGTAATGGTAGGTTGATTCACTTTCTGGTACCACATAAAGTGAAACAGCGATGATACTGTAAACACATTTTATGCATGGTCACAATTACTAACACTATGTACCAAAGAGATAATTAAAGAGTTTGCAATCGCCGCGATCGACTCCCATCCCGGTACATATCGAGCCACTTGATTGTTTCGTTTGTTGGACAATCGAACTAAGCACGTGGCGCGATCAGGTTCGGGATCGGGAAATCGGGAAACGAGATTGGGATGTTTGCGTTCATTCTGAAATAGAACTGATGTGTTGTGCGTACCTTCATGTTCATGTCTATTTTCTGTCGTTGCTTAACGCGTTCTCGTATCATCTGCCTCACGTTTCTGTCGGCAATGCTTTGATGTATTGTCGCTCGACGACGCAGGTTGCCGTTTGGTACTTGTACGTCACCGCCCGTGGCGCCACCTAGTGTCGTTGACGGCATCGTCTCGTCGGTCTCCTCGTCACTGTAGTCCACAGGCGGCTCCTCAGGGTCGTCGAACACGGATCGTCCCTTCTGCAATTCAGCCATGATCTGGACGGATTGCGTCACCGTCATGTCGCGCCGCAATGTTCGATCACTGTCCGTCGTCGCTGTCTGTTTTCGTTGGAACGGTGACGTCAGTTCCGTTATGGCGATCAGTTGGAGGAATGTTCCCCAGCGGTGCATCATCATCCCGATGAATTGCAGAACGAGCGCGATCACGAAGAGAGTCATAAAAACGAACCCGAGTGGTTGAGTCTCTACGCCGAAAATAATCGCCTTGTTTAACCCGGGTGTTGTTTGGATCTGGTAGTTGAAGACGATCCACAGACCATTAATGAGCCAGTAGGCGAACGATACGTTGTTCCGCAGTTCGATCAGCTCTGCGGTCATCTTCTTTTCGAACTTGGCGTCCTTTTTGATCGGTTTCAGGTATTTCTTAATCAGGTGACGCCAGAATTGTGCCTCGCCGATGTTGAGTAGCTCAATGTCTTTCACGCCCTCCCATTTGTTAATCCACGCTGGATTATCCGTGTCTTCCTCGTAGAGCTCTCTGTGACAATCCTCCTCTTCAGGTTCAGGCACCGCCGGTTCTGATGGATGTTTGGCTTCTTCTACTGTTGCTGCTTTATCTTCTCGCTTTCTGTTGTCTTCCGATTCGGAGTCCGTGTCAGCTTTAACAGTTTCACCAGCCTTGCGCTGTCTGTTTTTCTTCATGTCTTTCCGGATGTGACGTAGCGTCTTGAGTATCTGCAGTTGCGTGGAATCTTCGTTCTTCTCTGGGAAGAGACTTCTGATCATTTCGCGCACTTCTTTCAAGAGGGAGTCGAAATTGATAAAAGAAAACCATCCGCGCTTCTTTTTCTTCTGTTTTTCTTCTTCGCGTTTCTTCTCCTCCTCAAGTTCAGCCTTCGACTTCTTTTTGGGCACATCTCTCGTGCCCCAGGAAATGTCCTGCATGTTGCTCAATGCAAAGATGATGAGCACGAGGTAACCAGACGGGATGCACAGGTAGTAGATTATCCCGTACGGGAGACAAGCGAACTCATACGGGTGCATGATACCGGCTAATATGAACGACACAGACATGATGATGAGAAACAAGAGGCTTGGGTCTTGAAGGATAGCGTTTCCAGTGAACCCTTTCAAGATGCCCACTGCGACGACAGTCATCACGCACGAGTAGAACGTACTGAGGAAGGCACACACCAGCAGCTGAGTGTTCTTCTTTGTCGTGAAGGAGATGATCAGTTGGAACACGACCGGTAGCAGCGACATGGCGTAGCTCTCCCATTTCGTTATCTGCAGCACCGTCTCGAATGCTGACGCTATGGCCAGTATGACAGTCGCGGGCCCCAGCACTGTCGCCGCCATCAACCCGGCCTGGTAGAACATGTAGAACCAGCTGATGTTGTCGTTCATTCGCACCGTGTTGGCGGCGCTCGATAGTAAGTCGATGACGTTCGCCATGGTGGACGGTGTCCAGCGACGACGCTGGTTGAAGAACTCGTTGAAACCCTCCGGGGCGTACGTAAGGGCATCTGATGCCGCGGTGTAGTCGACTCGGTAGCCCTGCTGCAGTAGCAGCGTACACAGCCACCTGTCCTCGCCTTGAACAAACCAGTAGAGTTACAAATGAGACATGAGGGTATCTAATACTGCGGCGTAGTCTACTCTGATCACCAGCATCACAACCATCTGTTCTCGCTTGAAAAAAATCACTAGATATTAGAGTAGATACGTGGGGGCTTCTTGTGCGGCAATACTGTTGACTGACTGTGTAGTTTGCTTTTTTGTGTTCTATGAGTACGCTATCCGAGTTACCCGGCGTTGCCCGTTGAAATGTTAGTTTTTATATATGGGACACGACGAGATATGCAGGTGTCCTCACCTAAAATGAAACATAACGCATTAAAGTAGATACGTGAGAGTTTATCCTGTAGAACTGTAGTCGATTCTGCAGTTCGCTTATTTATGTTTTATTAATACAAAATGGTTATCTTCGCAGTTACGAAATGCGTTGTAGATACGCCAGTTTATAAGAAACGAAAATGGCAATACAACGTATACACAATATCATATACAATATTAAAACATACTACCATTCGAAAACCATCGGAATCACAAACCCAGGGGTGCAAAATTTTATTCAATACTAGTTTCGACATTCGCTGACAGAACAACTGCAACATAAGCTACACGTTTGAACAAGGACAAAGAGGGTAGACAGAAGAATGACGAATGACCTTAGGAAAGAAGCTGGACTGCAATGCAGTCTAAGAGGAGGGTTGGTGAGAAGGCGGATGAGATTGGCAGGCCACTTGGCAAGGATGGGTGTAACAACACAAAGGACTCATAAAAAGGGGAATTCCAGGACGTAGATGGGAGGACTGCATGATGAGGGACATGAGAAGATCCGGGGGGTAACAGATGGAGAGAGGAAGCTATGAATAGAAAAAAATTGAAACTAAAAAACTGCTAATGATTCGGCAATACTGTACCTGACCCTAACCCCTGTCTAGCAGGGAACATGGAGGAGAACAACTTTCGTTTTAATTCTTAGAATGGAAACTAGAGCAAAACGAAATATCTACACTGTGTTGGCTTTTCGCGCTGAAGTGATCATACCCGGTTTTACAGTTAGACTTATGTGGCCATATATCTCGGGTCAAGCATTTGGCGCAATACGTCAAATTGCGAATAATACCAAATAAACTGCCGTCTGTTCGCTATATGGCGCACGGCGCTATGGCGCATATGTCTCCTGTGGTCCTTTTAAACGTATTTTTTTAGTAAGCATCATATACGTGTATACAAATATTATAACAAGCTGTCTCCCGATAACCAGTGTTGTTTGCGATCATTTCCACCACTCACAGTGAGCCAGGTTGACTTTTACTCGATTTGACTTTTGAACTTTGAAATTGCTCGTATTAAACTTAGGTATGCTGGCTGCTTGGAAGGAAGGGCATGATGGGTCATTGTCCAGATCTTGATAACAATGCGATATTCCACAGAGAGTTTTTATAAGAAGTTAGTAACGAGTCGACAAAAGTTTGCTTGATATGTGGAGCGAATGGGAGTAGAACGGCTGGCAGAGAAACAGATACCCGGAGAGTGGAAGAGAAAAGGAAAAGAGGACGACCTCGAATGCGATGGGAGAATTGTGTAAAGACAAATTTGGAGGGATTGGGAGAAGAGAGGAGAATGAGAACAATGGGAAGAGGAGAATGCAGACGGTTGGTGGAGACAGCAATACAAGAACAGTGAGCGGAAGATCAAGAAAGGAAAACAGAAAACGTCGTCCAGTATCCAGATAAGTCTCACCCCGGACGGCACGGACACAAAAGGAGGAAACTTCCCACAGGGAGTCAATGCATTGTTACGAGAATTGGCACTGGGCTTACCTTGGTCGTACTGCAAGAACTCGACCGCCTCGGTTGGCCTGGTCGTGTATCTCTTCATGACGTTGTCGTCGAGGAGGGCCGAGCCGCGGAAGAGACTGAAGCAGCCGGGACTACAGAGGACGCAGCCGAGCACGTGCTCCGTCGACTTCTGGAACCAGTGGCCGACGGCGTACTCAAATACCTGGTACCAGACCATCGGACCTGCGAAGAATGAATGAAAGAATGATTTTATTACAGAATATGACATTCCGTGTAGACCCTATAGACAGAACAAAGTGCGTGTGTGTGCACATACACAAACACACACAAACACACACACACACACACACACACACACACACACACACACACACACACACACACACGCACACATTCACACACATGTATAATATACAATTAATATACTTGTAGATTATGCTTTTTAATCAAAGAAACACATTGTTGTGTATCGTTATTATTTTGTACGAATATCTCCATACATTGGACGTATATTTTGCATCATAGGACATTACACTTCTAACAATTACATGATCAGAACTCTCATTTTTTACAATGAAATTTTACACTTATTTATTGTCAAAGAGCGCTCGTTAAAAACGTTCAATATAAAACCATATAAAATACCTCTATCGGTCAGCTGGTGCACTGCAGAATATCCAGAATCCAGTGACTTAAGTTACGTAGGTACGTAAAAAACAACGTTATTTCCATGCGTTGCCAAACAGAAAAGGCTTGTGTGTGTGTGAGTGTGTGTGCGTGCGTGCGTGCGTGTGAGCGTGCGTGTGTGTTTGTTCGTCTGTGTGTATGTGTATATTTGTGTGAATGTAGGTGTGTATGCGTGCATGTATGCTTACGTGTGCGTTATGTATGTGTTGGGTGTGCATGGTTGTGTTGGATTAGTTGGTTGTTTGCGTGCGTGTGTGTGTGTTTGTGTGCGCGCGCGCGCGAGTGTGTGTGTGTGCATGTATCACACGGTTGAGGAGAAGGTCAGTGAAATCATATAACACATTAAGCGAATATACTTGTGTGTATGACTGATAATAGATGGAGTACACGTGGGAATATGCACTACGGTATGACTGATAATAGATGGGGTACACGTGGGAATATGCACTGTGGTATGACTGATAATAGATGGGGTACACGTGGGAATATGCACTATGGTATGACTGATAATAGATGGGGTACACGTGGGAATATGCACTATGGTATGACTGATAATAGATGGGGTACACGTGGGAATATGCACTATGGTATGACTAATAATAGATGGGGTACACGTGGGAATATGCATTATGGTATGACTGACCACGAATAGTTGTAAGATACCTGTTCCAATCGGGTGAATTCGACCACAGGCGGCGCCCGTTTTGCAATTCTTTCTCATTCTGTCCACGAGGAGGCGCACGGCTTCCGGTTTGAAGTCGACGTCACCATCAAGTGCCAGGACGAAGGTGTTCTCTGCCTGTTGGTGTACGCGTATATTATTAATGTGATGCACACTACTATAAAACCTTTTTGAACATCAAGATTGAATAATTTTTTATTATTATTATGGTGAACTATTACAAAATACCACATGCTCCACAGTGGACTGCCACAACAAAGGAAATGCGCATATGCTTCGAGAAAAAAAACACCAGACATTCCGCTGATAATAATCAACGACAGACAGATAGAACAAATAAGCTGCACTCTCCTACTAGGTGTCACACTTTCTTATGATTTAACGTGACAATTTCACATTGATGAAATCACCGCTAAGGCCTTGCGAACATTATATTTCATAATCCTGCTCATTCGAGTAGGAGTCGACCCACATCATCTCGTCAACATATGTATATACAACACTATATAGATCGGTCCTTGTGGATGCCTGCCAAGTACGGCATACGAGCTTAACGAAACCACGCAGCTGGAAATCATCCCAGAGGAGGGCAATGAGGATAACATTTCGCGACATGAGTTACGACAAAGCGATCACCTTTGCGGGACACCAACGCTGGCAGACCGGAGGGAGAGTCAGGCGTTAGGGAAAACTATTTTCACGAACATCCAACAACCTAATCACACACTGCAACATCTACTGCGTCCCCCTCTGGGTATCTCCAAATGCAATCCGAACCGCCCGTGTGTATAGTGCTCCTCGGTGCAGACCTGAACGTTTCAAGAACTCTTTGATAACAAGTGGACTATATCACTGGCAGTAACCAAGAAGACATTCTTCATTTCCTACAAACTACTTGCAATTAGCAGTGAACCTTGCTTTAGTTAATTATTCTATTTACTTATTTATATGAAAATGACGTTTTAATTATTTATAATTCCATTTACTTAGATCGTATATCTCATTAAATGTTTTAGTGATCTACAATATTTAAAGTTTCATCAATTTTAATGAACCTATTGTACGCCTGCCAAGCAAATAAACCTATTATTATTACGTAGAATTTGTTATTCTCTTTCCAACAGGGCTGTATTGGAGTGTCGTTTAATTAGGGGTAACTATTACTATATAGGGACATTATTATGCTTGTTGTTAGGGAACTTTATTCTACTAAACAAACAATTACATTATTAAAATAAACCACTATAAGCACCATGACCATCTTGGTGATAATTCAAAATGCAAATACGATCAGGATTATAACTGTTTTTAAGAGTTCATATCATATCATATTATACATTGCATTGTAGAATGGTAAACTATTAAGATAAGGCAGTGGATGTTACGTAATGTTAGTTAGTGGTAGTTAGTTTGATTTGTGATAGAGTTGTGTTTGTTGTGTGTGACTTGTAGTTGGATATGTAATCTCTTGTGTATGTGTGTGTGTGTGTCCGTGTGTGTTTGTGTGTCCGTGTGTGTTTGTGTGTCCGTGTGTGTGTGTATGTGAGTGTGTGTATGTTTGTGTGTGTGTCCGAGTGAGTGTGTGTGCGTGTTTGTGTGTGTGTGTGTCCGTGTGTTTGTGTGTGAATGTGTGTGTGTCCGTGTGTGTCCGTGTGTGTGTATGTGAGTGTGTGTGCGTGTTTGTGTGTGTGTGTGTGTGTGTCCGTGTGTTTGTGTGTGTGTGTGTGTGTGTGTGAGTGTGTGTGTGTTTGTGTTTGTGTCCGGGTGTGTGAGTATGTTTGTGTGTGTGTCCGTATGTGTGCGTGTGTTTATGTGTGTGTGTGTGTGTGTGTGTGTGTGTGTGTGTGTGTGTGTGTGTGTGTGTGTGTGTGTGTGTGTGTGTGTGTGTGTGTGTGTGTGTGTGTGTGAATGTGTGTGTGTATGTGTGTGAGTGTCGTGTGTGTGGGGTATATAATAATAATAAATAACTTCTAACGCGCCAATATCCTCAGACAATCCGAGCTCAGTGGCGCACCAAAACCAAAGGATTAAGCATTGTCGTACTCGTGTGCTAGGCGAGAGTCATCAACAAATGGATGGATGTGCTAGGAAGCTAGGGAAGTAGGCGATATTGAAAAGATAGGTTTTGAGATGATGACGAAATGTAACAATATTTTCTGCCAATTTAACACTAACGGGAAGCGAATTCCGTATAGTTGGCGCGGCAACTGAAAAAGCTCGAGTTCCAGCCTTTGACTTAACTCAAGGAACAGACAGCAACTTCGAACTAGACGACCGAAGTTGTCTGGCTTGTCTAGCCGGTGTGAGCATTGCATGTAAATGACTAGGTTATTTGGATGAAAGGGCTAGGTAGGTGATTGTGCAGATCTTAAACGTAATGCGATATCGCACGGGAAGCCAATGCAGTGATTTTAGAAGTGGCACTGAGCGGGAGAATCGAGGAGATTGTGTGACTACTCTTGCTAAACAATTTTGGACGCGTTGTAGTTTTGCAATATCCGTGATAGCAATATTATGAAGGAGGGAATTGCAATAATCTAATATGCTGCTAACAAGAGCTGTTGCGATAGTCTTAGCGACAGAAAGCGACATATGTCGGCGAATGCGGCGAAGATCACGGATATGATAAAAACAGCAACGGCACGTTTGGGATATGTGTTGTCTGAAATTGAAGTCGCAATCAAAGTTCACTCTTAGATTCCGTACTGATGCTGCTGGTGTGATATTTTGACTCAGGATGCATATTGGAAAAAAGTCATTAAGTTTACCTCGCTGGATTGGAGTACCAATGATGAGGAATTCAGTTTTGTCTGCATTTAATTTTAATTTGCTATCGGTCATCCATGAAAAAACATATTGGAGACAATCGTTGAGTCGGTTTAGAGAGTGACTTGTATCGGGCGTGGCCAAGGAAATGTAGATCTGTGTGTCATCTGCATAAAGGTGATGATCCAAGTTATGACTTTGGATTACAGAGCTGAGTGGCGTAGTGCAGAGAGTGAAAAGCAAAGGCCCAAGAACGGAACCCTGGGGAATGCCACATGAAGTGGGGAGTGAGGTTGAAAAGTAATTATCTATCTTTATACATTGATGCATATTGGTTTGATATGAAGAAAACCAGGTCAGAGCTGTGCCAGATATGCCATACCACATTGATAAACGTTTGACAAGAGTATTGTGATCAATGGTATAAAAGGCGGTAGACAGATCATGCAAGGTAAGTGCAGTTACTTTGCCTTTATCAATGTTTAATATAACATCATTGTGTACTTTTAGGAGAGCAGTCTCTGTAGAATGAAATTGTTTATATGCTGATTGGAGCACACTGGATAAACAAGTTGAGCTGATATGACACCTTAGACGGCTTGCTACGACTTTCTCAAGTATCTTAGAAATAAAGCTAAGATTAGAAATTGGCCTGTAATTTTGAAATCATCTTTTGGCAGAGAAGTCTTCTTGAGAACAGGATTTACATGTGCGTGTTTAAAATCATCTGGGAATTTACTCGAACTTAGTGATTAATTTATGATATTCGTTATTGTACCAAGTAAAGAGTCAAGACATGCTTTTAGTAGTATGGTTGGTAATGGATCGAGATCGCATGACTTATTTGGGGAGGACATTATTATTTTCCTAACTTCATCAACTGTGTCTGGCTCAAACAATACGAGTGGAGAATTTACTTGTGGGGAGTCCACATTTACAGTACTTAAAGTGTGACATGCAAAAGCAGAACGTATAAGACTTATTTTATCTTTGAAATGACTAGAAAACGAGTCACACATAGATTTGACTGACACTTGACTAGGTAGAGATGGAGGCGGCCGTCTGTATAAAATATGATTTACGCAGTTCCATAGCTGACGTGGGTTATCAGAGTTACTCGAGACCATGTTTGTGTAATAATTTGATTTAGCTTTGGCCATTTGTTTGTTGCAGTAGTGACATTGTTTAGAATATCGTGATCTGTCCAAAGGTGAGCGTGATTTGCGCCATACATGTTCAAGATAGCGCCGGCGCTTTTTAGATTGTAGAATTTCAGGAGTCATCCATGGAGCATGTGGCTTTTGGGACACAGATTTAGATCTCAGGGGTGCATGTTTATTAAGTAAATCTTTGAGTACTTGACAGTACTGTCGACACAGATCTGACAGATTTTCTTTGGGGTTACTGATGAGGTCGGATTTAAGGATGTCTGTCATTAATGCAGCAATGTCAATCTTATGGATCGGTCGGTAAAACACATTGTGTTTGGACTCTACGCGAATTCTAGGAAATTTTAGATCAGCAATGGCAGTGTGGTTGTCTGATAAACCATCTGAAGCAGTAGGTGTCTGAATATTGTTAAAATCTGAACGGGTGATTAAGAGATCGAGCCAGTGGCCATGTATGTGTGTTGAGAAGGTAACATGTTGTTTCGTGTCATAGGATGCCAGAATGTCATTAAATGTACTTGTTGTTGATGAAGGTGTGTCCAGATGAAGATTAAAATCACTGAGTATATAAATTCTGAGTAAATATTTGCCAGATTTTCAAGTAGATCCTGGAATTCTTCAAAGAAATGGGCAGGGTGTCCTGGAGGGCGATAAATGCACACAAAATATGCAGAGAAAGATGAATCGGAAATTTCGGCGCAGATGGCCTCAAAGCTGGAGTAATCAGGGTTTGAATGCAAATTAACTTTGACCTGTTTTGAGACGACAAATCCAACACCACCACCTCGCCCAACTGAACGTGGGCGATGATGGAAGGTGAAACTGGAAGGAGAAATGTCACCAATGCATACAGCTGTGTCATGTGGTCTGAGCTAGGTCTCAGTGACTGCAAGGATGTCTATTGTCTTGGAAGTTAATAAATCGGTAAGCGAGGCTGTTTTGTCTCGAATAGATCGAACGTTAGTGGTGGCTACTCGAATATTGCGCTTGATAGCAGGTCCAGGATTAAGACTTACATCTCCTGCTAGTAGTAAAATAATTGCCAATTTAAATGTTGGCTTAGAGAGGGGGATTGGCAATAACTTTCTATTAAAGCAAAGATTAAGACATGGCAAACTGAGAAGATGTGACAAGGAATTTTGTGTTCTCATGTACTGAGAAACTGTTAAAATGACAGCTGACCGTTGGGGACTAAGTGGCTTGCACAGCGTAAAATCGTGACCTCTCGAAGCAGCAGAACAGGATAAAAATAAAACACACAATAAAAATGCTGGTGATATTGTCTTTCCTCAAAATGGTGAAGAATAAAATGATAATGTCTCATAAAAATAATAAATAATTGAAAATGATAAAATATTCTAAAACTGTATAATTGTACTAAAAATAATGTAAATTTCTAGGTTATAAAAGAGTGGGTTGGCGATAATCAATGGCAATATTACAGGTCGTATGATTGTTCGCGCTCAGCAGGCCTGTGCAAAGTAACAAGACGTTTAGTGCCCGTGCAAAGAAAAGTCAGAGGTCTTCACCCCCAGGGCGATTCTGGGTATAAAAAAACGTCTTGTTGAAAAGTCCTGTTAGTATATAGTTTATAAGGGGACTGCCCCTGCCTTAGTATGTTGTGTACGTAAGCCTGCTAGCGCGAAAATAAAATCGACCTGCATTATCGCTCAAATAATTTAAGTACAAGATTTAACAGCGTTGGTGGTGACAATTTATAAAATGTTTGTTTAAGCAAACAGTGCAATACGTTGACACTAATTATACACTAGTGTCACAGACAAAATTAAACGTTAAATTGCAAAACTGATTTTGAATCACGCAGTGACAAAATAAACTAGTACCACCTTACGACACCTAGCGACCAACCCATGTATATGTATATATATATATATATATATATAATCCTAAAAACTGTGTAGGCAGACCGGCGGGGCATAAGATATAGGATATACCACATATATATAATATCACATTCACCTGGTCCAACAGTTCTTCTTCCATGCCTTGGAAGATGACACTTTTGCCAACGTGATCTCGCGACGTATGTTTGTTCGTGTTCGACAGTTCCTTCATCATCTCTCCTCCTTTCTCCCCGAACAACTTGTAGCCGAGCAAGTAGTACATGTACATCACCTGTACAGAAAACGACGTTATATATTCGCATTAAGGAGTTGTCATCGTCACCTGCCAATGAATTCAGAGTACGGGTAATTTGATAAATTAATATTGTTAGGCAACTAATAAACTCGAAGATAAATGGATCTGCACCTCATAAGATTAATACAATAACTGTTTTTAATAATGGAAATATCTTAAAATATATTAATATAATATTTCGATTAATTTCTTGCCTTCTTTCACACTTATCCAATCAATCACTCACTCACTCACTCACTAAGTCGTTCACTCATTCACTCACTCACCCACTCTCTCTCATTCATTCACTCACTCACTCACTTAGTCGTTCACACTCTCTCTCACACTCACTCACTCACTCACTCACTCACCCATTCACTCACTCACTCGCTCACCAATTCAGTCACTCACTCATTCACTCACTCACTCACTCACTCACTCTCTCACTCACTCACTCTCTATGTCTCACTCACTCACTCACTCTCTCTTTCTCACTCACTCACTCACTCTCTTACCCACCCACCCACCCACCCATCCACCTACCCACTCACTCACTCTCTCACTCACTCACTCACTCACTCACTCACTCACTCACTCATTCTCTCCTCACTCACTCACTCACTCACTCACTCTCTCTCTCTCTCTCACTAATACAATAAATGTTTTTAATAATGGAAATATCTTAAAATATATTAGTATAATATTTCGATTAATTTCTTGCCTTCTTTCACACTCATCCAATCAATCACTCACTCACTCACTCACTCACTCACCCACTCACTCACTCAGTCACCCACCCACCCACTCACTCACTCAATCTCTCACTCACTCACTCATCACCCACCCACCCATCCACCCACCCACCCACCAACCAACTCACTTACTCACTCACTCTCTCAATCTCTCAATCGCTCTCTCACACACTCACTCACTCACTCACTCACTCACTCATTCACTCACTCACTCACTCACTCACTCACTCACTCTCTCACTCACTCACTCACTCACTCACTCACTTCCTCACTCACTCACTCCCTCCCTCCCTCACTCAATCACTCACTCACTCACTCACTCACTTACTCACTCATTCATATTATCTCAACCTCTGTAAGTTTACCAATCTCACTTTTCTTCTTTCCCTGCATGTTGATCTCGTTTTCTTTCTCTCTTGCTACCGTTTTCTCTATATAGGCCTATCTTGTTTTCATTCCTATCTTCCAGAAATATTCTTATATTAGACAAATGTTGGCTATAGAAATCAGAAACAATCTTAAGACATGTAGTACATTATGTCAACGTTAGTAGTACCGTGATAGAAATAGCAGTATTCATAGACAATTATCGTTTTAAATGTGCGAATAAAGATGCTAGTATTATACGACAGTGTCGGTACCTGTGACCATCGCTTCAAGTGTCGAATCTTTGACTTGTCTTTGAGGTGCGCCACAAACATGGTATTCCCTGGGAGAGTCCATGTGAGACGACCCCCATACGGCGTGGGCGTGAGAACAGGCTGCGACATCGCTACCTCACTCTTCAAGACAGAACTGGTAAAGACAATAATATAACCACTTTGGATATGTGACCAGCCACATCGAACCGGCTAATACGAGGTAGTCTCTTCCTTCTTTATCATTTGTTAATTAATATAATGTTTAGTAAGCATGTAAGAACGGTCGCAATTTGAAGGTACGACCACGGGCACATGTTCAAATAGTAAACAAAACGTACAGTTTCAAAACAAGCTTCATATACGCAATACGACAAAATCGGGATCAGTTAACTGCTGTACCTTTTGATGCTCAATTTTCCCACGTTCAACACAGCAGACTTCCTGTTACAAATTACTACACCCAACCCCTAATTCTGGGCCGACAAACAGTCTCTTTAAGTCGCGCGGGTCTATTCTGGATACGAACCAAAAATACATGTCTAGGTCATGTTCCATAAATGTTTTGATTTTGGTAGACATATAAAATTTAAAAATGTAGTAACCAATTACGATTCAGATATATCTAGCTGAGAATGACACCCACCTTGCCGCTTCGTCCATACATTTGACGAGTAACTTGACGAAGTTGTTGATAACGCGTTCTTCGTCGTCGTTCAACTCCATGGCGTCGTCAAAAAACACGTGAGCTGAGAGAGAACAAAAGGCAAAGACAAAACGTCAGTATTCAGAAAACTATAAAGGATAACAAAATTGTTATCATTACTGCACCCTTTGCACACTGTTACACAGTGATTCCACGCAAATTAGTTTGACAGGTATTTCGAATATGGACATGTAGTCGTTGGCACTGCGTCGCGGTGTAGTGTATATGTGGAATCTTGACGAGAAATCGTCGTATGCGAGTAATTGACATACACCATATCAATGCATGTTCATGTACGTGACGTGTCGGCTAACACCAGTGACTGTCCAACAGTAAAAGTTAGAATTAGATCAATCATGACATGACGTATTATCGAAATACGAAACATGACTCTCGTTCGGGTATGTGTTTAGTCAAGACTGTCATGACACAACCTGGGCTGCGTCCCTCGTACCTTCGAAGTCATAGTAATCTGGATCGTCATGGTTGAAGACTTCGCGAGCAAGACGCCGAGCGCTCTGGTCAGTGTCCATTCGAAACACAGACTTCAGAAGCTGGATCATCTCCTGTGCAAACGATTACCAAGGAATTGACAGAATGCATAAGCACACTCATTTAAAAAAAAAAAATCCAAAAGCTCGCCGGCGTTCCTGTTGTTTTTAATGTGTGCATGAACGTGGGCTTGTTTACATGCACGAGAGCAGACACACACACGCGCACGTACACCCACATGCACGTACGTTAGCATTAACACAAACACACACTTACATGCACACAATTATGCACAATCACACGTATAAACACAAAAACGCAAACAATGGAAAATTTGCATGTGGCTAAATGAACTTTCAAATATATTGCAGTGGAGGGAGGGAGGGAGTGAGGGAGGGAGGGAGGGAGGCAGAGAAGGAGGAAGGGAGGGAGGTAGGAAGGGAGAGAGGGAGGGAAGGAGCTTTACGGAGAGAGAGAGAGAGAGAGAGAGAGAGAGAGAGAGAGAGAGAGAGAGAGAGAGAGAGAGAGAGAGAGAGAGAGAGACAGAGAGAGAGAGAGAGAGAGAGAGAGAGAGAGAGAGAGAGAGAGAGAGAGAGAGAGAGAGAGAGAGAGAGAGAGAGAGAGAGAGAGAGAGAGAGAGAGAGAGAAAGACAGAGAGACAGAGAGACGGAGAGAGAGACAGAGAGACAGAGAGACAGAGAGACAGAGAGAGAGAGAGAGAAAGAGAGAGAGAGAGAGAGAGAGAGAGAGAGAGAGAGAGAGAGAGAGAGAGAGAGAGAGAGAGAGAGAGAGAGAGAGAGACAGAGACAGAGAAAGAGACAGAGACAGAGACTGAGAGAGAGAGACAGAGACAGAGACAGAGACAGAGAGACAGAGAGACAGAGATACAAAGAGACAGAGAGACAGAGAGACAGAGAGAGACATAGAAACATAGAGAGTGAGACAGAGAGACAGAGATACAGAGAGAGTGTGACAACGAAAGAGAGACAGAGAGACAGAGAGACAGAGAGAATGTGACAAAGAGAGAGAGAGAGAGACAGACAGACAGAGAGACAGAGAGACGGAGATTGAGAGAGAGAGAGAGAGAGAGAGAGAGAGAGAGAGAGAGAGAGAGACTAGGTGATGTAGACAGACATACACATTTCTAAAATATTTAAATAATTTTCATAATTAAAGAAAAACAAGTAGAATTGTTGGCAGCATGTCATATAACTCCAATTGACAGCGGGGCCAATAATAAATCAGTTGTTGTATTACGATAAGACCATAACTTTGGCAACATATCAACAACACCAGCACCACCCGTGCACCAGAACGTAAATTACTATAATATATAATTACAGTTAAGCCGATAACTTCAATGAACACTCTAAATGCAACCCCAACGTACTCCTACCTGCTTGTTCTCGTGCCACATCGTCGCGCATGCGTAGATGATTGGTGTGACACCGTCGCGTCTCCTTCTCTCCTCTGGAAGAGTGGTCGCGTCTGTCGTGGTCGTCGCCAGCGTCAACGTGTCAGCCGTATCCTGTGCGGTCATCGACACTTCCACCTCGGCGTCGTCAAAACGGCGATTGAGCAGCATCGAGGAAACGACGAGCGGCCCCATGAACAGGCGCGTCACGAACAGTCTGAACACGACGGGTTACGACAACTCTTAGCATTACGGTTTACGATAACTGTGACCATTACGAGTTACAACAACCGTGAATATTATGTGTTAGTACAATACACTGTAATCACTGTTCTGAAAGTCATACGTGTAGTTCTTTATGGTTCCTTTAAGTTGAAAGTGAGAAGCATGGGTCGCGGTGTAACACAGTTGTTTGTTCTGCATCAAGCTATTTTCCCCGCAAAATGCGAAAGGAGAACCTGTCAATACTATTTGATGCATGTATGAAATAGCCAATATCGAAGGATTTGATAATATCGTGAAATAAGCAACAAAATAAGTTTCAGGCTGAAAAAGTTAGGGAGCGGTCGTTATATAAGTTAGAGTTTTTGGTCACCCTAGAGGAGGATGTAGTCGAAGGGTTTTGGGGAAACTTATGTGGGGATACAGTTGGGGCTCTTAGTGAGCCTCAAGAGGGGTGCAGTTGGATTTTTTGTGAGCCTGCAGTTGGAGGGTTTTTATGATATATTCATCACGATCCGACGCATACGTAGAAAGTCAACAACATGGTTATTAACACATTTTAATGTAAATGTGCTCTTAGCAAAATTGCCAACGAAACAAAGTTAATAAACACATTATGCAGGTAGTTAACACAGTAACATCAATCATATGTATTGCATATAATAATTAACTCCACAAATGTCTATGAACATATAACTGGGAGCCTTACTACCACGAAAACTGGTCATAGTCTTGGATTTGGACCAATTTCCTGTAGTTTTCATAGCATATTTTCAAATTTAGCTTATTATGAATTATTTCTCCTCCATACTAGCATGTACCGCACCTCGAAGAACGCTTGGAAAATAAGTGAAACTATTAACATGATCAGATCTGACGTGATTGTCTACCCTTTTAAGCGGTTTGGGCTCGTCTATGAAGTAAGCAGCAAGTGCAGAGATAGGGGCCTACTGACGCCATTAGCCATATTCGAACAAAAGTTGCCAGCGGTTTGTTTTTAACGGGTAAATCATTCTACAAAATAGTTTTTTTTAAATTAATTTTGAACTAACATGGATACACATAGATTTTCATGAAGTGGTCGCCGGGAGTACGAATATTTTTTGAAGCTCACAAAAAACTCCAACTTAATTACCGCTCCCTGACTTCTCAGTCTGAAATAGATTTTGTTCAATATTTCAATATTATTATCAAATCCTTCGATTTTAACGATTTCGTACAATAATTGTACGATTTTGACATGTTATATTTCCGCATTTGGCAATAAAAGTAGCGTGATTCACAACAAAACGTGTTGCACCGCGATCGATGTTGTCACTACTATCAAGAAAACATAAAATACCTAATTTGTTCCACCCATATATGCTTCTAACTTTCAACTTATGGGAACCATAAAGAACTACAAGTATGACTTTCAGAATAATCATTACAGTTTGGAACAAAACATAACACCACGCTAACAGATACGGCGGGATACATTTGTTGGGACCAGCGCTGCAGCGTGACGTCACCTATCGGTTCTCTATGACGATGCTATTTATGATATAATGGCCGTGTGAACATTGCGTGACAATTATAAACTAAAGCTTACCTTTCCGCCTTCGCGAGTCGTTCAGAATACGGGTACCAGATGTGACAACAGATCCAAAGCATTGACAGCCACCAAACAACACTAATCGCATTATTTAACTTCAGTGCGATGTCGTCTTCAAACATCCACGTCGTCTCGTTGTTATTGAGCACAACGCCTAAGAATGTTGCCGTCATCTCGCCGGATATGTTGGCTCCAAGCGGGTCCTGTGGAATCGTATCACTTGACATACATGCAATATCACAGAACGAAAGACAATGGATAGTTACTGCTATAACCTGTATCTCCGTCTTTCTTCCCACAAACCATCTATCTCTCTATCCGTCCCTCCCATTTTCTCATTTTTCCCTCCATCCCTCTATCTCTCTATTGCCATTTTCCCACTCTCACACTGGCGCGTATGCGTTTGTATGTGTATGAGGGTGTGTGTGTGTGTGTGTGTGTGTGTGTGTGTGTGTGTGTGTGTGTGTGTGTGTGTGTGTGTGTGTGTGTGTGTGTGTGTGTGTGTGTGTGTCTGCGTGTGTGTGTGTGTGTTTGTGTGCGTGCATATGCTACGGCTAGTGCGTGGACGTGCCAACAGTTAGATGACAACGGCAGCGACGTTTGTGTGTGTGTGCGCTCGTGTACGTGCGAAAGTGTATGTGTGCGTGCTTGTGCGTGCGCGGATTTGTGAGTATGCGCGTGTTTATGTGTAGTTGTATGTGTGTGAGCATGCGTACCTGCGGGTTCTCGCGCGTGTGTGGATATGCGCATGTGTGTGTGTGTGTACGTGTGTGTGCGTGTATGCGTGTGTGCGTGTGTGCGTGTGTGCGCGTTTGTGTGTGCGTGCGTTTGTGTGTGTGTGTGTGCGTATGTGTCTATACGCGAGTGGCGTGTGTGTGTGTGTGTGTGTGTGTGTGTGTGTGTGTGTGTGTGTGTGTGTGTGTGTGTGTGTGTGTGTGTGTGTGTGTGTGTGTGTGTGTGTGTGTGTGTGTGTGTGTGTGTGTGTGTGTGTGTGTGTATGTGTGTGTCTGCGTGTGTGTGTGTGTTTGTGTGTGTGCATATGCTACGGCTAGTGCGTGGACGTACCAGCAGATAGATGACAACGGCAGCGACGGGGAAGGAGAGGGCGAGGGAGACACAAAAGCTGACACGTTGCATGAGTAGCTTGCACGCCAGGGCCGAGAAGTAGTAACACACAGCAGAGCTGACGATCTGGAAATGTACATATATCAACACATTGAAACTCAGCGCCAGAATTATGCCTGGGAGTTCTGGACAGTGACTGATCCGGTACCGTAGCACGCTATTTATCCTTCCCAACTTCTACAATGATCTTATCAAAGGAAACTACACCATTTGCTCATTTCGAATACCAACGGGCACTCAAGTTACGTCTAAAACGTGTGTACCCAAAACAATATTAAGAAACATGCTGTGTAGGCCCCATACATTCATATTGTGGGTGTCCCTGTATTTAATGTACATCATGCAACGTTTGTATATATTGTTTCGACTTCTTGTAACGACTTCTACTGTTTCACAAGAAATGCACATTTTCTTATTTATTACCTGACATGTTCACTAAAATTTCTAGTTTGTTACTATATCAATACACATATTGGAGGTCGATCGTTAAAACTAGCTCAAGAAGATAAAATAAAAGACCAACACAACTGGCTGAGAAGACGGACCACCGATAGCAGTGATCTGCCAATCCTTCGTTCTCTTTTTCAACCAACTGCATATGTCTGCCGCAAGAGCTGCAGCGACTACCACGTAAAAGTGGGACTTTTAAGGTTCTCTAGGCGATGTACATAATCCAATTAATAATCAGTGTGCAAACCTTTGTCGAACAATACAACATGATTTCTGCTATCATTATTATTATGTAGATGCAGAAGCCACACACCTGAGTGAGAAGTAACACAGGAACATTCACCGCGAATGTGAACTGAGCTGGTTCCAACAGTGATACTCCTGCGTTAGTCTCGTTCATATTAGTCTTGTTCATTGTGTTCTGGTAGTCAGGGGTCGTCCACGTCGTGTTGTCCGGCATGGTGAACACGTTCCACGTGGGCCGGGTCCTCGAGTTGAGCCACTCCACCAGCCAGAGAGTAAAGACCGTGACGAGGGCGTTCCACAAACTCGTCACTGTGTTCATCTTGGTGCGGTACTGATGCATATCTTTCTTGAACTGGAAGAGACGGCCGGGCACCGACGTCCGGCTCGAGGTCTTCGGACGTGGCACGTAGTTCTCCCACCACTTCACAGATGTCAGCACCAGACTGACTGGCAACTGGTGAGAAAACATGAGAATATATAAGAAAAACATAAAGAAACAACAAGGCAAAAACATAAACATAAGAAAAAACAAAAAGCAAATAATAATTACAAATACAAATATATATACATATAAATTAGTGGGACCATCGTTACACTCTTGGCACTCGTTCAACAAAATGTTAGGGACGTAGAGACTCCTTGACACAAACACCCACGCAAGCCCCTATCATTTATAATGTTAAAATGTTTTTTCTACAAACTGGACAAATTAATCTGAAAAACAAATCTATTGTCAAACTCTGGCATTGCTGTTATTGCCAGTTAGCAAACATAGTGTAGATCATAGGTCTAACATATTGTGATCAACACTTCAACGATTTTTGTCCGGCGTCAGCCGGAAAATGTTTGTACATTTTTGGAGAGGTTTTTTACGATACCCGCCACCTTTGGTAACACATTACACTGTCGTGTCATAAAAATACACATATTTAAAATATATAATGTTACATGAATTATATAAATGACATTACCTTTGGAAAAAACAATATAATCGATAAAATGGAGAGGATTGGAGAATAAATACGAAATACAGAGGGGAGTGGAACAAGGTTGACGGAGAAAGCAGTGGGAAATAAAATGGGAAATAAAAGACCCCACACAGGGGAATGGAAAAGGCCTGTCGTGGAACTTACTGAGCGTACATGCATATAAATCACATGATATTATTTTATTAATATGTTGAATTTTTATTTAATCAAGAAATTAATGTATTTTTTGACCTACTGATTTAGTGCAATGTTGGTTTATTAAAGTCTTAGAGGAGTTTTCTGACCCATATTTTTACAAATATATACCATGTTTATCAAAAGTCTATAACTATTTAAAATTATAATGTGACATCCAGGGGCGTACCCAGGGGAGTTTTATGGTTGCCCGGAAATCCCCCAAAATGCCGCTCTGTTGTATAACCAATATTATGGCAATGTACATGTGTACGGGGAAAGATGACGGTTCATATGCGCGGGAACGGGGGGCAGCTGCCCCTGGAATTTTTCCAGCGGGGCAGACATATTGTTCTGCCCCCGCCAATTTAAATGTGAGTGTGAATGTTTGTTTTGTGACGAGCGTCAATGGCGGGTGGAAATGTAAATTTTATGAGACGATTAATGTGTATTTTTGTTGAGTGTGAAAGATGTGTGCAGTTGAAGGGCAGACATATGGTCTTCTGCCCCCACTCCCAGTAATAGGCGGCGCTGCGGCGAAACATTTTCCCAACAGCAGCACCCCCTCCCGCCTCCCCCTCATCCCGTCTTCCGATGTCATCATTTTAGCCGAGACTGCGGAGAAAGTAAATTGTCAGCAGCGGCGCGACGTAAAATTTTTTATTCTCAACAGCATTGCCCCCCCCCCCACCGTGTTCGGATGGTAGGAGTTAACAGCCGGGACAGAGGAGAAACTGAAGTTACTGGGGCACAGCCGCGAAAACATTTCCAACAGCAACCCCCCCCCATCCGTCTTCCGATGTCACATTCGGTCGAACCGAGACAGCCAGAAGGTGAAGGTGAAGGTGAAGATATGCGGCGGCGCGGCGGTGAAAATTGTTCAGTGGTGCCGAAGCTCCGGTAGCCTCCCCCCAATATGAATTTCCTTCCCGCACCGCCATTGTGACGGTGCTACCCGTTTGGAAAGCCCCCAACATATCAATCCTGGGTACGCCTCTGACATGGGCATGTTATATGTATTATTTGAATTATCTGACAGGTAAAATAAAATATTTTTATTCATCTTCCACCCCTTCTTACTCCCACCCACCTGCCAGTACAAGCCGCCATGCATCCAGGGAATATAGACGACGGCGCCGACCTGCACAGCCAGGGCGAGCAGACACAGAGCCCACTTGGCGATCCCGACGACGGTTTTCATGTCGCGGGTCCGCACCAGCACGAGCTGCAGGAAGGCCGGGATAGAGGCGACACAGGCGAGGAGACCGACGGCATCGAGGGCGGGGATGGCGGGGAGCACGGAGAACACGAGGACTGCCAGGCCAAATGAGTGCAGAGTCTCGATGGTCATGATCTAAGGGTGATAATAATAGTAATAGTAATAATGATGATAACGACGATGATGATGATGATAATAATATAACAACAACAATTATAATAATGTTATCATAGTCTTACTATTACTACTGCTGCTACTACTACTACTACTACTACTACTACTACTACTACTACTACTACTACTACTACTACTACAACTACTACTACTACAACTATTACTACTACTAGTATTTATATTACTGCTACTACTACTACTACTATTACTACTACTACTACTACTACTAATATTATTATTACTACTACTACTACTACTACTACTGCTACTTATACAACTATTACTGCTACTACTCTACTACTTCTTCTACTACTACTACTACAAGTAATAATAATAATAATAATAACAACTGTATTAACAATTACAACAGTAACAAATACGATAACAATCATAATAGCAACTACTACTAGTATTACTACTACGACTACTCCTACTGGTAGTAGTAGTAGTCGTAGTAGTAGTAATTAGTAATAGTAGTAATACTAGTAGCTGCTAATACTACTACTAGTACTATTACTAGTTGGCTGTGGGAAGTCATGGGCAGAATCCATGGAGGAAGGATTCACCTTTCAGTGCATTGGGTGTTGGAAGGTGGAGTGCCTGCAGAAGGTGATAGTTAGGTTTACAGATATTGTGAAGGGAATGGAGATGGGAATTAGAAAGGAGACAGGTCGAATGGAGAGAGACGACAGGGAGAGAGGACTGAAGGAGAATAGCAGTGGCAAGAAGACTGAGGAAAGGAGATTGAGAGGAGGGAAGGTGATTGGAGGGGAAGAAATTGGAAAATCGACGACAGAAAACGTGACAAGCGTGAAGGTGACAGGGGAGAAAGTGAACGTAGAGATGGAGGGAGGGAAGATGGGACGGGAGAGGAGAGAAGTAAATGAGATGGGAGAAAAGATGAAGGGACGAAAGGAAGTGAGAGCAAATGCATCGATAAAAGGGACGCTGACAGGAGGAAAGGTGACAAGAGAAAAAGCGACAGGAAAGAATGGATCGGAAGAGAATGTGACAGGAGAGAAGACGACAGGGGGGAAAGACAACAACCAGACAGATGCAAACCGAAGAAGGAGCTACTCTAAGGCAGTGATTGAGGGGGCAATGACAAAAGAGAGGGTGTTTACGGGCGACTCCATTATGAGAAAGACAACAACTAATAATAATAATAACAATATCAATAATAACTGTATTAACAATTACAACAATAACAACAATAACAGTAATAATAACAATAGCCAATATAATAACCAACAAAGTAATTATATTAATAACAAACACATTTATTTCATAGCACTACACAAATATAATTGTTAATAATCACAACGCTTCATCAAATAAAAAAAATAATGTGAGCTGTTTAAAATAAATTATTGAAATAGATCAACACGTAAAATTGTTGAATAAGTACAGATTGCAGTAATTATTTAATTGCAATGATTAAGGTAATGAATCATTATATAATTCTTACTACGAAGAACATCCGCGCCGGTGGCCACATCATGTGACCAAAGACTGTTTTCATTACGGAAGTGACGAAGGTCCACCCGTGAGGAACCCAGATGATCCACAAGAGAAGGTTCAAGTAGCGGTTGTATTCAAGTCGAATCTGCTTCTGGTCTACTTCCATTGTCTGTGCAACATATGAAACTTACATATGTGAGACATTTTCGCAAACAAAACGGCTACTGGCGTGAAGAAGCGAGTGTAGGAGGATAGTTTAAAGTTTTAGTATTTTGCGAGCTTCGGGGGTGCAGTTAGTTGGAGGTACTTAAGAGAGTCTCAGCCCCCCGAATATCCACTAATGACCAATGCATTTGGAACAGCGTTCTTCGTGAACATAACGGGTAAATAAAAAATTAGAACGGGTAAATTGGAAAATGTCACAATCCTAGCTAAGGGCCTGAGGACAAGTATCATATGTTAATACATACAGGTTTATGATGTTTTGCAAATTGACAGACAAGTAATGATGACACGCCTTAACAATGCCGTGGGACGTATGGTGCGGTGAACAGAACATCTCATTTCCAATCGAACGAACCACCTTTCGAATACTCTTGCTGCCATAGTTCACTTAGATTTGCTTCAGTTCATACTCACTGTACACAGGAGTACCTGGCAATAGCCAGTGGTGCATACTTGTCGACAGATAGTCGTTGCGCTGTGTTTGCAGCGTGGCTGACATCGTTCAATAATTACTTTATTACCCCTGGCATAGACACCGGGTAGAAGGGACAAACTGCTTATAGTGTCTCTTCCGAAAGACACAGGCAACGTAGAGTGAACGAAATTGCCCAAGTTTCGACTTGACGGCCGAACCACTACCCAACCACCGATCGGCAGAGTTCGAACACCGATTCCTCCGAAAGACAGTCCAGTACTCTAAACGCTTGACCACTTCGCCCCACCGATACAGATTTTATTGAACTGAGGCTGTAACCTCACCTCGTTACGGGCTGCCTTCCGTCGGGCGAGACTGTAACCTCACCTCGTTACGGGCTGCCTTCCGTCGTGCGAGACTCTCGATCCCCAGGAAAGATACAATGCTGAGGGAGCCACTGAGGAGAACTAGGAGGAAGAGGAAGATGTAGAAGAAGACCCTCATTCCCTTCACGAAGCGGTCGAACGTCTCGCTCGGGCTGACGCGATCAACGGGCACCAGCTGGGCAATGTCCCAGTTCCTGTGGGTGAATATAGGCAACTGTGGCATATTTATTAAGTCAGATAGTGTCTACCTACATACATACAACGTACATGAGTAAATACGTAAATACATACGCACATACATACGGACATACGTATATACGCGCATACGAACACACACACACACACACACACACACACACACACACACACACACACACACACACACACACACACACACACACACACACACACACACACACACATACACACACATAGATACCTACATACATACAAACGTACATACATACATACATGCATGCATAGATGCATACATACATACGTACATACGTTCATACGTTCATACGTACATACGTACATACGTTCATACGTCCATACGTACATAAGCACACACATAAATGCATACACGCACACACGCACACACGCAGACACGCAGACACGCAGACACGCAGACTCGCAGATACGCAGACACGCAGACACGCCCACACGCACACACGCACACACGCACACACGCACACACGCACACTCTCATGCAATTATTTGCATAGGAGTTATTACATGTGCAGTGGCTTTGCTTGACAAAGACCGGATTAATTAGGTCAGTTCACTATTGTTATGATACCAGATGATTCCTTTCGTTTTATTATAGTGATCTACGATCTACTGCTGATGCTGTTTCCGTACATGTTCTCCGTTTCTTCGTCGGTGTCAGAGTCGCTGATATCCTCAGTGAAGAAGTCGTCATCGTCATTCCGTTGTGTGGCTCCGGTGACTGTAACGTCACTTCCGGGTTCATCGGGTGGCGGTACCGGCGATGTGTCTTCTTTCTCCTCCGAGATGCTGGACAGACGGTTGATCTCTGGACGTGGAGGTGGACTTTCATGTCGATCTTGCTGTGAACAGTAACGTGATTATCAAACCCAAAGTCTGTGGCACAGTCCAAACGTGAATGTAGAGAATCACGGAACGTTTGTTGATGGCACGAGATTCGTCAGCATTTGACATAAGCGGATCAAAAAGTAACAATAAGTACATAGGTAGCAGCAGCAATTTGTAGATCAGCGAATTATTCCCACAACTGGAGATGGTGTTATTAACATTATTACCACAAACAATCGGGCAAGGCCGCCCGCCTACTTGTAAGATTACCGGCGGAGGCAGAACACAAATGTATTGCTCTTCATGTACTCCACAGAATCAATCATTTTAGCAAATTGTAATCATTATTTTATTATCGGGGGCGTTTTATTCTGTCTCGTCGTTGCCCGTTGTTAAACATTCCAAATGTTCATCTGCAAACAAATACAAAACAAATACAGGTAGGTGCAAATAATAGTTTTGTCGCTTGGTATTAGCGCGTTATTGTATATAAATTATACCAAAGCATGTTACGTTTATTTCTTGAGGTAACCCAGCCATATTATTGACTACACTCTGGGAAGTCAAACTGCCCGGCACATAACATTCTTGGCAGCAATATTAAACTAATAAACTCAGTTTCAAAATAAAAGGACACTAGCACAACTCAATATCATCTTACTCCAGAGGACACAAAGTATGTACCGAAAAATGAATTGCGACTTACAGAGGCATTGACGGTAACAGGGACTTCAGGTTCACGTGTAGTCGTCTCCGGTTCGGTCTTTGTTTTCTCCCTTTCTCTCGCTTTCCGTTCCCTTTCCTTCACCTCTCTCTCCCTCTCCATCGCCTCCTGCCTGCTCCTCTCTTCCATCTCCCGTCGTTTTCTCTCCTCCGCCTCCTTCTTCAAGGCGACGTACAATCTGCGGGCCGCGCGTCCTCGTGCGGCGCGTTGAATGGCAATCGCGGCTCGCTCTAGATTCGCCAGGCGCAGTTTGTCGGCAACATCCTCTTTCATGAACACCTGACGCACGAAACACAACGAGGTGGATCATTGACACGATTTAACAAGATGACTACCCGCAGCAGATTCTACATATAGGATGTGTAAAACGAAGCTATTAGATTATCGAAATTTCATCGTTATTGTATGTATTAATTTTCCAAATGACTCTTTCGAGATAGTTTTAATTTTTGTTTTTAATTTTCACGCCAGTGACATTTACCCAACACGCATATTATATGTTCCATTCTTTGGTAGATCTGGTCATTCCTATTTTAGAAATATGCTACATCGGTGTTCATACATAATACACAACCAAATTATTTTACAGCTATTGTAGCAAAGATAACAATTTCAGTCCGAAACTCGTTGACAACCGTTAACATACAAATAGCACGTATTATTACGCAACACGTGAATACACTAGTGATAAACATTTTCTAACTTATAAACTAATTAAATGTTCAGAAACAGGTTTTCCACTACCAATATGATAGACGTCGACTTTCACGGCACGCAAACATTTTACACGTTTTAGCAAGCAAGGGGTCAACATACTTTTGTTTTTCCGATGGCGAAGTGTTTGATAGTGAATCCGACCGCTTGAAGGGCTTTGCTGCATTTTACGCCATTGGGTATTCCAGAATGCTGCTGGAAGATCAGCGCGAATCTGTGACGACGACAACGTGTTAGTTATTCGAGTAGATTGATTACAACTAATAACTTTCTACCGTTCCGAATAACTTTGATAACTCTAATGTTAACAGTTTATATAATCCTACATCTAAGACGGTGGTGCGCATTGACGCAGTCGCAGTAAATTTCGAATCTCAATCGAGAAAACCCGGGTTCGAATCCTGTGCTGCTGTTTCGAACATTGGGCAAGTTCATACACTCAATGTTGCCCCAATTCACTCAGCTGTCTGAGTACCTGGCCATAGACAGTTGTGACTATATATATATATATATATATATATATATGTACGAATTGTTATGAGGGTGAAACTGAGGTTAATTATGAGAGGGGTGCAATTTAAGGTTTATGATTTGGACTGGCTCAAGGGGGTTCCGATTGAAGGATTTTTTTGACCCACCCCCGAATATTCACCACAATCCGAAGCCAATGAACAAACATGCCATACACTAGCTCGATAATAGTTGCGTTTGGTAATTCTAGGTCGGATAAAGGAAGAAGACCAACGAAGACGTAGACTTCCAATACCGACATCGTAGTTGAAACTCACCGCTTGTAGAAGTTGCCGAACGTCATCCTCACGGGATAGCCGAGGCGGGCGATCTTTGCAATCTGCAGCACGCCGCTGTAGCGTAGTTGCCTTTGGACCAGTTTCTCCCTGAATGTTCCGGGCTCCTGGTGTTCGTTTGGTTTGATACACCTGCATGGAGGGCAGACGTGCGTTGTTATTTAGATCCTGATTTAATATTACATCCTAAGTTGCAACACATCGTTGTGTGGACAACACATCCTTGGTTGAGAGACGTGAATGCGGAAGAATGGGGAGAGAAGGGAGATAGGGGAGAGAGGAGAGAGAGGGGAAAGAGGGGAGAGAGAAATAGATAGATAGAGAGAGAGAGAGAGAGAGAGAGAGAGGAGAGAGAGAGAGTGCAAGAGAAAAGAGAGACAAACAGAGTGAAGGTGTGAGGGAGGGTGAGGGAGAGGGGAGGTAATGAGATAAGAACCCAGTTTAGAAGGGAGACGGAGAGGGTGACATACTTATAGAGAATCAAAAATAGCATACTTACAACAGTCTCCTTTATGTTTTAGCGACCGCCGTTGCCATACAACAGCCGCAGTTGCTATGGTGTTGTATCTAGTACATTAATAAAGCAACTGGACGAAGACTTTATTCAACTCACCTCACAAACAGTGGCTGGGCAGTGTTCATCTTCTTCATCAGTTCTTCAAGCGATTTCTAAAATCAAAGAGCTTATATAGTCTGATGTAGTTATGATCATAAGCGAACAATAAACATTAAACAATGCTGTTTTTTAATGTTCACGACATACTTTTTAATATATATATAGCACGAAACAATGTTATACTTACTTTAAAGTAATACTGTTACCTACTATTTATGTGAGGCTGTACAATGTATTCACCAGTACAACGTATGCACCAGTACAATGTATGCCCCAGTACAATGTATGCACCAGTACAACGTATGCACCACTACAATGTATGTCCCAGTATAATGTATGCACCAGTGCAATGTATGCACCAGTGCAATGTATGCACCAGTTCAATGTATGCACCAGTACAATGTATGCACCAGTTCAATGTATGCACCAGTACAATGTATGCACCAGTACAATGTATGCACCAGTGCAATGTATGCACCAGTACAATGTATGCACCAGTGCAATGTATGCACCAGTTCAATGTATGCACCAGTACAATGTATGCACCAGTTCAATGTATGCACCAGTACAATGTATGCACTAGTGCAATGTATGCACCAGTGCAATGTATGCACCAGCACAATGTATGTCCCAGTACAACGTATGCACCAGTACAACGTATGCACCACTACAATGTATGTCCCAGTATAATGTATGCACCAGTACAATGTATGCACCAGTGCAATGTATGCACCAGTACAATGTATGCACCAGTGCAATGTATGCACCAGTGTAATGTATGAACCAGTACAATGTATGCACCAGTGCAATGTATGCACCAGTGAAATGTATGCACCAGTGCAATGTATGAACCACTACAATGTATGCACCAGTGAAACAATTAATTCGCTTCGATTCTGAATACTGCTACTACGCGGTGGGCGAACAAAACCTATAGAACCAACTAAATGTCCCCTCCTTTCCTTAAAATGGTCACCAACTCCATAACCCTTTTAAAAGGTTTGACACTGTACTTTATTTTTGTGTGAATAGGAGGGACAACATAACTCATACAATGAAACACTTTTGATGGGATTGCCGTTCGTCTACAGTAACTCGCTACCAAAGTGGTGAATGCGTTTGGTACGCCAACAATTTGCTGTGCTCAGTTGGCGTAATGTCACATATTACCACCTGTACGTTCAGTTAAACTCACCCTGAAATGTCCCGACACGGTCGTCTGCACTTTCTGCACCGCCATTCCTGGCATCTGATATTTTTCCCTGTGAAAATACACAACAGTTACTCAGTCGGTCGGTTACACGCCAAACTGCCAGTCAAATAGTTTAACTGCCGCTGTTTACGTAGGTAATAACCTACACGAAGGTATTTCACAGTAAATGTTTGGTATAAACAAGCACGTTATAACAGACTGTTGGTGATAGCAACACTAACTGCACCATTCATATCAACGCATCATTCAATAATCCTAGACCGGTGCATTTTGAACAAAGGCACAAATCATCATTATATATTTTTGGCGACCACCTGTTCACCAGATGGCGCTGTTGTGGCGACTTCAATGGAATTGTTTCCTTTGATCCGTAGTGTGGCGCCACCGTTTGCAGGCGCGGATCCAGAGATTGTACTCCAGCGGGGCACAACAACTTCCACTGGCGGCCGAACTAAATGGTTTAGTAGATATTTGTTTGCTTCCGCGCCTCCGTAACTTCAGAGTCTCCTCTGTCTCGGCTGGACTTGTCACATCGGAAGACGGAGTGGGGGGGCTGTTATTATTTTTTTTCGCAACCGCGTCTACACAACGTATTGCTAAATTCATAAGGTAAGGTCTAGGGGTGGCACGTGCCCCCCAGGCCAACCCCTGGATCCGCCTATGGTTTGTAGCTCTCTGCAAGAGTCGGACTACAGAAACCATAGAGTCGCGTGCCGTAATCAGTTATAAATACCATATAGCAAACAAATTCCACGTTACACGCACAGCTGACTGCAGCTTTGTTAAGACCCGTCATTTGCGTTATTGCTACGTGTGTTATAATATTCACAAATGTCTCGCAAATTAAAATAAAGAATATATATATATACATCATCATTCTAGTTATGCGCCTGACATCGCCTGATATAAGTATCAAACTTTGCTAACATTTACACCTTTATGCTACTAAGGCCGCATAAACCAGCCACACCAAACGTTCAGACACACAGATGTAAATTATACTGGTTCGCAGATTGTTTGGTTTCTGAAATTCTACGCACAATAATACAGAATATCAGAGAGCGTCACAGTTTCGCCGGCCATTTTAATAAGCTTGTTGAACCTAGTTGCTAGGCAACACGTGACATAATTTATCCGTCAAGAAACCAGTAACTCACCGCCTCTTGAGTTTGCGCACAGTGTCTCCGGGAACACTTCCCTGTTCAGCGTTCCTTTGGTTCTTCCCGAACACTGTATGGGTTGACCCTCTGCGGATTCGGCTCTTGGTTCTGTAACGGAAACAGTAGCGTTATGCACCCCCGAAAAACTTATCATTTATTACCATATTGACGTTAACCTGTATTGTTTTCAGTGGTCATACGTAATATTACCTCAATGACATTAACCTGTATTGTCTTCAGTGGTCATACGTAATATTACCTCAATGACATTAACCTGTATTGTCTTCAGTGGTCATACGTAATATTACCTCAATGACGTTAACCTGTATTGTCTTCAGTGGTCATACGTAATATTACCTCAATGACATTAACCTGTATTGTCTTCAGTGGTCATACGTAATATTACCTCAATGACATTAACCTGTATTGTCTTCAGTGGTCATACGTAATATTACCTCATTGACGTTAACCTGTATTGTCTTCAGTGGTCATACGTAATATTACCTCAATGACGTTAACCTGTATTGTCTTCAGTGGTCATACGTAATATTACCTCAATGACATTAACCTGTATTGTCTTCAGTGGTCATACGTAATATTACCTCAATGACGTTAACCTGTATTGTCTTCAGTGGTCATACGTAATATTACCTCAATGACATTAACCTGTATTGTCTTCAGTGGTCATACGTAATATTACCTCAATGACGTTAACCTGTATTGTCTTCAGTGGTCATACGTAATATTACCTCAATGACGTTAACCTGTATTGTCTTCAGTGGTCATACGTAATATTACCTCAATGACATTAACCTGTATTGTCTTCAGTGGTCATACGTAATATTACCTCAATGACATTAACCTGTATTGTCTTCAGTGGTCATACGTAATATTACCTCAATGACGTTAACCTGTATTGTCTTCAGTGGTCATACGTAATATTACCTCAATGACATTAACCTGTATTGTCTTCAGTGGTCATACGTAATATTACCTCAATGACATTAACCTGTATTGTCTTCAGTGGTCATACGTAATATTACCACATTGACGTTAACCTGTATTGTTTTCAGTGGTCATACGTAATATTACACAGCATCGGAGGGTTTCATGTAATGGAGTTTCCGTAGTTATTGTTTTTCCCAAACGATATTTTATTTTCATACATGTACGGGGATCATGGGGCACAACGACAGAGCAAGGATCCTTCCGTCATTGCTTACATCAATACAATTATTGATGTAAGTCTTTCCGTGGAAGAACTTTTCCCTGTTCATTAACTAAATATATTGAAAGTGCAAAATTTTTCGAACGTGGTGCAGTATCTAAAATAAGTTTTACTGCTTGGAATCATGGACACAACGTAAGTAAAACAATAATTGGCAGGTTCCACCCAGGAGAGGGCGCTCGCCATTAATTAAAATTAATGTCGTGGGTCCGAGTGACGTAGCTTTATACATTTACTAGCTCTGAGTATTCGTTTCCACCCACCTGGAGAGTACACCCGTGTCAGCGAGCTCAGCCATGAAGAGATCCTTGATGAAGTCGTTGTCGCTCTTCTGCAGAACATTCGTCAGGTTGTTGCCGAGACGGTCTCGGTTCTTCTCTAGGAAGTTGCTCGCGTTGTACAGAACCTGAGAAACAGCGACAGTCGCCATTACGACGTGCGGGCGAACTGTAGCTTCTTGGATCGAAATTATCGGACGCAGTCGGTCCAATGATATATATATATATATATATATATATATATATATATATATGCCCGACTGGGAAACAACTCCGGCCGCTGGGTGATCCAGGGGGTTAGAGATAGAGACCACCACTCTGTGAGTCCACGACAGGTTACACACTTACCCCCTGAGTGGGATCGAACCACTGTCCCATCGATCGACAGTCCGGTGCTCTACTGCGCGACTACCGCTTTCCACTTTGTTGTATTTCTATTAATGCCCCCCAACTAAACAATAGGGGATACAATTTCGGGTATGTCGCGCGTCAGATTGCAATTAATTGTAATCATCATCAGATGGGCATTCGTTTTAATACAAACGTGTTACTCGCGCAATCACATAAACAATCTCCAGTCTTGCTGTCGTGCGTGGATAAATCTATTTAGCACATGTGCATTTCATGCGAATCCGTGAATATTCGGTTATGTTAACTGATATCAATAAGTAAACACCATGAAGACTATTTCATCTCAAAGTCTCAGGTTTGGTATATGTAGCGATTGTTTCTTCAAACTAGTATAACAAAATAACATTTTTCATACAGCGCGGATCCAGTCTGATGGGCAGCTCACAGCGCTGTGTACTTCTTCCATGGCAGCTATGGTAAGCATTCAGCCACGCTGCAAATACCGCTCCACTGTCTTGTATCACATACCTACTGCTAAGTCCAATGTTCTAACAGCTAAAACGCGCCACATGAACATGCATTACATATCTAGAGCTCCGGCTGACGGTGCTTTGCTCTTACCTTGTCAGCGAAGTGAGTGATGAAGAACGCCAGTTCGTCACGCTCCACACCTGTGAAGTTGGGGTGAGCGCCAAGGTTCCTGCGCCAATTGCGGACAAGGGTGACGTCAGTAGATCGCGGAGACTTCGACTCGTCGTCAACAATCGTGAACATGTCCGGCTGTCTCTGTGGTATTGCAACGACAGAGTTGTGTAAAGAAATATGAATTTAATTATCCAGTGTGTGACCAATTCTGGTTTTTATAAATATTTGCTTGGCATATAAATATATGCTGGAATAATAATGACATATAATATTTCCTCAAATTCGTTATAACAGAACATACTGATTTGAATTAATGTGTGCCATTTTAGTTGATTTCGAAATGTCATGATATTTCTAATTAGTATTTTTATATTATTGCATATAGTTCACAAGCTGAAGACCCACGACACTTGTATCGTCAGTCGGACCCTAGTGTGATTATAGTTTAGACGTTTACTGTTGTGATTGCAATATTTCCATTGCATTATGCCGATGCGATGTATCAAAGATGTTGTGGTAATATCGATCGTGATTGTTTTGTGGTATAGCAACTAGCCGTACAGGCAGTTCCTAGCCGCAGGGACTAGGTAGCGACATTGCATGTCCTCGGTGGACATTGATTTGAAATGCAGAATCAGCGAATACTGGCATATTATGATCGAGTTGCTACTACGGTCGAATATTGCTGAGTGTATGTCGACATCAAATAGCAACTATACAAAATAACGTTGAAAAACACGTCTACCAAAAGTATTAACACAAGTAACGCTGTCATTAAAATATAGTATAATTATATATTACATTGGCTTGTTCATTTTATCATCGACCACGTCTCACTTTGTTTTGTTAATGCTGTGTCACTATCAAGAGTAATGCGTCTTCATATCGACTGTCGCGATGCGTCGACTGTTTATATATTGTTAAATCCTTATCAATACTGACCCCGAACGACATATTTTTCTGTCCCGTCGGGCCTAGTCCTTCTTCCCCAAGAAACAACCGCAATATGTCCTCGTTGTTGCGGAACTCGATGCGGCTCCAGTCGATGCCTTCTTCCGCGTAGACCGCCTGCTCCGTCGCGAAGATGAACGTGTTGAAGAAATACTGCAGCTTCTCGTTGGCGACGTTGATGCACAGCTGCTCGAAGCTGTTGTCGTCGAAGTTCTCGAAGCCCGATAGGTCGAGGATGCCAATGGAGTTGGATCTGCTTGGGGTGGAAGATAACATTGGGCGTGTTAAAGCTTAATGCTAGTTGCGTTGACGTCCATAGACGTATACTTATTAACATAGGACTCACACAGCGAGTCAGCTAAGTGTTGTCTGGGTGGGTATATGCACCAATCCTTAACAATGCGAGGCTGTAATAGTAATAGTTATGTTTTTCTCGCTGTCAACAACTCTCGTCGTTGCGTTGCACTGAGTAGGCGTAGCGGGACGGCGTAAGTCGACGACAGCCGATGACAGTCGATGATAGCCGATAACAGCCGATTACAACGAGATAATACATTGCAACATTCTACAAACGTCAATATCACTCCGAGAAAGGAAACTGATAGCTTCAAGACATTGACATCTTCATAGAGAATATAATTAGAATAACTATTACTATTTGAGTCCCAAAACCAAAACGGAGAGTCGGGGTCAAGAAGGCAGATATTCATGCATCCTCTTAAAGGAATGGATGTCAGTGTTTGGTGAATCGCCGAAATAAGCATTGCGTTTCATCTGTCTCCCTTTTCATTTGAGTTTTGTATATATGTATAATATGTACATATTTTGAATGTTACGTTCAATTGGAAATAAAGAATTGAATTCACATGCTGTGAGATACTGGCAACTGAGTTAAAATGGCCGGCGTGATTACTCACAAGGCCAGGCGTGTGTCTATGAGGTTGGAGTTCACTTCACGAACGATCCAGCCGAACAGACGAAAGTACAGCGCCTTGGCGACAGCGTCTCTCTCGTCGTTCGCCTGCTCCATTGTCTTCAGGGCGACGATATCCTCGCCTACAGTAATAGTTGTAGTACTAGTAGTAGTATTAGTAGTAGTATTAGTTCTAGTAGTAGTAGTAGTAGTAGTAGTAGTAGTAGTAGTAGTAGTAGTAGTAGTAGTAGTGGTGGTAGCAGTAATATCAAAATGGCCTTGTCCATATAACTTGACGACGACTTAGCATTAAAAAGCTTTCGTTAGAATAAATACAAATATCTCTTTAGAATAAATACATTTGGCGTGACATACCATTGGCAATATTCGTCCGATTGATTACTCTCGTTGTGACTTACAATTGACAACATTCCTCCGAATGATAAGATTCGTCGTAGTTACTGTTGATAACACTCGTCCGACTGATTACGCATTTCGTGACTTGCTATTGGCAACAATCAACCGACTGATTAGACTCGTTGTGACTTACCATTTATTACATTCGACCAACTGACAAGATTCATCGTGACTTACCATTTACAACACTCGTCCGACAGATAAGACTCGTCGTCAACTTGACAACGTCAATGTCAAGGAGATCGGCAACTGCAAACGTACAGTAATATTGACGTTGACCATTTTATTGGTAGGTTAGTTGTAAGATCATCGGACTTTCATTCGAAATAATCAGTGATCGAATCATCATTCTTTTCTTTCGAAGACTGCGTCAATTTGTTCACCCCTCATTGCCTTAGTTTAGTCTGTATGAATAAGTACATGGCTACAAAAAAAATAGTCGGTACATGCAAATGTATATAGAGCGCGCAGTCGTTGCAGCGTATCTGGGGTCGAACTCGAATGCGAACATTTGAAGAAGACTTGACACATCAGGTGGTTAATGTGTAAATGAAGTTAGAGGGTGTTTGCAAACACCTCGATCACGACTCTCATCCAGTTCTAAATTGCGCCTCGCGATCGGTTCAATTGTTCAACAACCGAACGATCACGGGGCGCAATCGGGGTTGGGAAGGTAGTCGAAATCAGGGTGCTGTCAAAACTCTCTATTAGCAAAGATAACATACCAATGTTGACGGGATAGTCGTCAATGATGACGACGCCGTCTTCGTCATCGTCGGGTTGAAACTCGACGTTAGTGATGAAGAGGACAGCCGCCAGACACGTGTACACGGTCGCTATATCCTGGAGACGCAACAGCCACGGTAACATCGGTTTAATTAAACTACTAATCATAACACCATAATAGTGGGTTTGTGAGTACATCATATGTATATAATTCGAGCAAAACATGCAGTAACACAAATTGCCGTATGTGTTGGGTCGCATGCTGTGACAAGATGGAATCCGACGTGTGAAGGAAAAACAGACAACCACAAGGCGTAGACGTTGAACGTGACATAGGAATGGCATATTACAAACTTGGTTGATGACACACGGTACCTGACCTTCTGAGAGGTGAATGCACTAAATGGTGGAATACATATAAACACGAAAGGTGGAATTTTAGCGTGATACCACGTTAGGCCCATAGTTGTTTTCGCAAGCAGCGCATGGACAAATAAAGTTCAAACATCAGCAAGCTACTAGACTTATAGCGGGAGCTAAACAGGTCAAAGGGAAATTGCAACACTATTGATGAAAGATGGTAATACTTAACACGTTCATTCAAATCAAAGAGTGATGGAACTAATACAACGAGACCACAACGGGGCAGCATGTTTTGTGAATACATGTGGATCACAAGTGACACCAAAATCCGCCTCAAAATTGTCAATGGCAGATGTGAGACTGTGGGCAAATACAACGCGGCGATTCAATTAATTGCTGCATTGACTGTATCTAGCGCCTGATATGGGGTAGGGCAGACGCAACAGTTACCCATGTGCCCCCACAATGTGTATTTCATGGCGGCTTCCACAAACCGTATTTTTTTGTAATTTAGTTGTGGTCTAAACACCACTACGAGTACACCACTATTACGAAAGTTGGTTTTCTAAATAGACAGAAGTCATATGTTGCTGTGGCGTCCCTGTAGCAGTAAGTAAGAAGGAGTGAGAATGACTATGATACGACACCCGGCCAATCAGTGTTCTAAATATACATAAGTCATGTGTTGCTGTGACGTCCCTGTAGCAGTAAGTAAGGAGGAGTGAGAATGACTATGATACGACACCCGGTCAATCAGTGTTCTAAATAGACAGAAGTCATATGTTGTTGTGACGTCCCTGTAGCAGTAAGTAAGGAGGAGTGAGAATGACTATGATACGACACCCGGTCAATCAGTGTTCAAAATAGACAGAAGTCATATGTTGCTGTGGCGTCCCTGTAGCAGTAAGTAAGAAGGAGTGAGAATGACTATGATACGACACCCGGTCAATCAGTGTTCTAAATAGACAGAAGTCATATGTTGTTGTGACGTCCCTGTAGCAGTAAGTAAGGAGGAGTGAGAATGACTATGATACGACACCCGGTCAATCAGTGTTCTAAATAGACAGAAGTCATATGTTGCTGTGGCGTCCCTGTAGCAGTAAGTCAGGAGGAGTGAGAATGACTATGATACGACACCCGGTCAATCAGTGTTCTAAATAGACAGAAGTCATATGTTGCTGTGACGTCCCTGTAGCAGTAAGTAAGGAGGAGTGAGAATGACTATGATACGACACCCGGTCAATATAAATAGACAGAAGTCATATGTTGCTGTGGCGTCCCTGTAGCAGTGAGTAAGGAGGAGTGAGAATGACTATGATACGACACCCGGTCAATCAGTGTTCTAAATAAACAGAAGTCATATGTTGCTGTGACGTCCCTGTAGCAGTAAGTAAGTAGGAGTGAGAATGACTATGATACGACACCCGGTCAATCAGTGTTCTAAATAGACAGAAGTCATATGTTGCTGTGACGTCCCTGTAGCTGTAAGTAAGGAGGAGTGAGAATGACTATGATACGACACCCGGTCAATCAGTGTTCTAAATAGACATAAGTCATATGTTGCTGTGGCGTCCCTGTAGCAGTAAGTAAGGATGAGTGAGGATGACTATGATACGATACCAGGTCAATCAGTGTTCTAAATAGACAGAAGTCATATGTTGTTGTGACGTCCCTGTAGCAGTAAGTAAGGAGGAGTGAGAATGACTATGATACGACACCCGGTCAATCAGTGTTCTAAATAGACAGAAGTCATATGTTGCTGTGACGTCCCTGTAGCAGTAAGTAAGGAGGAGTGAGAATGACTATGATACGACACCCGGTCAATCAGTGTTCTAAATAGACAGAAGTCATATGTTGCTGTGACGTCCCTGTAGCAGTAAGTAAGGAGGAGTGAGAATGACTATGATACGACACCCGGTCAATCAGTGTTCTAAATAGACAGAAGTCATATGTTGCTGTGACGTCCCTGTAGCAGTAAGTAAGGAGGAGTGAGAATGACTATGATACGACACCCGGTCAATCAGTGTTCTAAATAGACAGAAGTCATATGTTGCTGTGACGTCCCTGTAGCAGTAAGTAAGGAGGAGTGAGAATGACTATGATACGACACCCGGTCAATCTAAATAGACAGAAGTCATATGTTGCTGTGGCGTCCCTGTAGCAGTAAGTAAGGAGGAGTGAGAATGACTATGATGCGACACCCGGTCAATCAGTGTTCTAAATAGACATGACTATCATACGACACCCGGTCAATCTAAATAGACAGAAGTCATATGTTGCTGTGGCGTCCCTGTAGCAGTAAGTAAGGAGGAGTGAGAATGACTATGATACGACACCCGGTCAATCAGTGTTCTAAATAGACAGAAGTCATATGTTGTTGTGACGTCCCTGTAGCAGTAAGTAAGGAGGAGTGAGAATGACTATGATACGACACCCGGTCAATCAGTGTTCAAAATAGACAGAAGTCATATGTTGCTGTGGCGTCCCTGTAGCAGTAAGTAAGAAGGAGTGAGAATGACTATGATACGACACCCGGTCAATCAGTGTTCTAAATAGACAGAAGTCATATGTTGTTGTGACGTCCCTGTAGCAGTAAGTAAGGAGGAGTGAGAATGACTATGATACGACACCCGGTCAATCAGTGTTCTAAATAGACAGAAGTCATATGTTGCTGTGACGTCCCTGTAGCAGTAAGTAAGGAGGAGTGAGAATGACTATGATACGACACCCGGTCAATCAGTGTTCTAAATAGACAGAAGTCATATACGTCCCTGTAGCAGTAAGTAAGTAGGAGTGAGAATGACTATGATACGACACCCGGTCAATCAGTGTTCTAAATAGACAGAAGTCATATGTTGCTGTGACGTCCCTGTAGCTGTAAGTAAGGAGGAGTGAGAATGACTATGATACGACACCCGGTCAATCAGTGTTCTAAATAGACATAAGTCATATGTTGCTGTGGCGTCCCTGTAGCAGTAAGTAAGGAGGAGTGAGGATGACTATGATACGATACCAGGTCAATCAGTGTTCTAAATAGACAGAAGTCATATGTTGCTGTGACGTCCCTGTAGCAGTAAGTAAGGAGGAGTGAGAATGACTATGATACGACACCCGGTCAATCAGTGTTCTAAATAGACAGAAGTCATATGTTGCTGTGACGTCCCTGTAGCAGTAAGTAAGGAGGAGTGAGAATGACTATGATACGACACCCGGTCAATCAGTGTTCTAAATAGACAGAAGTCATATGTTGCTGTGACGTCCCTGTAGCAGTAAGTAAGGAGGAGTGAGAATGACTATGATACGACACCCGGTCAATCAGTGTTCTAAATAGACAGAAGTCATATGTTGCTGTGACGTCCCTGTAGCAGTAAGTAAGGAGGAGTGAGAATGACTATGATACGACACCCGGTCAATCAGTGTTCTAAATAGACAGAAGTCATATGTTGCTGTGACGTCCCTGTAGCAGTAAGTAAGGAGGAGTGAGAATGACTATGATACGACACCCGGTCAATCTAAATAGACAGAAGTCATATGTTGCTGTGGCGTCCCTGTAGCAGTAAGTAAGGAGGAGTGAGAATGACTATGATGCGACACCAATCGTGTCAATCAGTGTTCTAAATAGACAGAAGTCATATGTTGCTGTGGCGTCCCTGTAGCAGTAAGTAAGGAGGAGTGAGAATGACTATGATACGACACCCGGTCAATCAGTGTTCTAAATAGACAGAAGTCATATGTTGCTGTGACGTCCCTGTAGCAGTAAGTAATGAGGAGTGAGGATGACTATGATACGATACCAGGTCAATCAGTGTTCTAAATAGACAGAAGTCATATGTTGTTGTGACGTCCCTGTAGCAGTAAGTAAGGAGGAGTGAGGATGACTATGATACGATACCCGGTCAATCAGTGCACATACCCCTGCATTCCTAAACATGGCGCTTCAGTATCTTGAGCACATGTCTCCTATCACGCGAGCACTTACGTCTTTGGTGAACGCGACTTGAACCATGATTTGTTCCATATCGTTGAACATCTGTTTACATCTTTCTCTGTCGGCGTCATTTTGAAACACTCCTTTCTGGTTATGATCAGACTTCAGAATCCTGAAATATATAAGTATGTATAGTTTTCATGAACCAACTGATATAATAAGCAAACGTAGCAATGTTAGTCTGACATTGAACAACGACACTATACGTCAAGCAGAATGTTGCGCAATAAATGTTGGCTAATAAAGGTGCAATTTTATATAGATCTATGCGTCACCTGTGGGCCATGAAGTCCTCAAAGAAGTTGTAGCGGAGTGTCTGTTCATACGATTACAGCAGCATCCAATTGACAAAGGTGCAATTTGATATAGAACTATGTGTCACCTGTGGGCCATGGGGTCCTCGAGGTAGTAGTAGCGGAGTGTCTCCTCCCGCATGCCGGCGAACATGTAGTAGAAGACGTGGAAGTTGCGCTCCTGCGGCCCGAGGTGAACCACCCGCGACTTCTCCAGCAGGTAGTCATGAATACACGCTGTAATAGTGGTTAATATTGATAATGATGACAATGATGACGATGATGGTGATGATATTACTACTACTACTACTACTACTACTACTACTACTACTACTACTATATTATTATTATAATAATTATTAGTAGAAGTAATAGTTGTAGTAGTTGTAGTACCAATACCAATTGTATTTGAAATCTTTGGAAACAATTGATATTGATGAGCGCCATCGTTAAAGTATTATGTATGAATGTCAGACAAGGAAAGAACATATATATAAAATGTCTTACCCCGAAAACCTACATTTTGATACAAAAATCACGGCTGTATATGAATCAGGTTTCAAGACAGGGAATACTTATTTCCGCAGCTATCTTTAAAAATGGCGACCAAATGCGTCCATTGCAAAACCAGCGATGGCCCTTGGTTTAACTTGTGTTGTCTTGATAAAATGAAATAGGAGCCGAATTTCTTGCTTTTATCAAAACAGAAATGATTGCTCAGTTGTATGCCACGTAACTAGAGGCAACGTCATATTTATACGTGTTTCGTTTTAATCATGAAAGTGTTAAAAGCTGACTGTCATATACGTTCAAAACAATAGCTACCTTATATTAAAACGAGACGAATGCCATACCCTGTATCACGAATCAATCTACTTGATACAATTGATTGATCAATATTACGTTGTTACTCTCGAACAGATGAACAGTAAATGAAATGGCGATCAATATTTGAAGTTTGTTAAAGAAAAACATGTACTCACCGCCTTTCATCTGCCCATTTCCATTGAACAGTAGTTCGATGAACTTTCCAAATCGGCTGGAGTTGTGATTCATCGCCGTCTGTGCGTTACCAAACGCTTCCAGCAGTGGATTCACCTACGCACACATTTTATGCTGAAGTGGCAGATCAAGAAACACAAAGTACAACTTACAACGTGACAAATCCAAAAGAAATGATATTCAGAGACGACCCGTTCTGCAAAATAATCCCCCATATTGACAATTCGATGCTTCATCCACTAAACCACCGTTCTTCACAGATGTAGAGTGAATCCACGAACAAAATCCGATGTTGGTGGCCAGAGTTCAAGACAAAGGGACCTCGTCAGGTGCATTTCCTCTAACAAATGGCACCAAACAGGGCTGCGTCCTTGCACCAGTGCTGTTTCCAATTATATTTTTCATCATATTACAAGATGCTTTCTGCGACAACAAGCTCGGTGTCTATATCCAGTTTCTTACAATGGGAACATATTTAACCTTCAACGGCTGAAAGCCAAGAGCAATACATCACAGCTACTTGTGCGAGACCTACTCTTTGCTGATGACTGTGTCCTTATTGCACATTCAGTCGCTGACATTAAGGCAATTACTGACTGTTTTGTTAAAGCAGCCCGCCGTATTGGACTCACAATCAGTCCAAAGAAAACAGTAGTAATGTTCCAACCAAAGGCTGGAACCAACCTTGTATCACTAAACGTTACAATCGATAACTTCCCATTGAATGTTGTTGAGAAATTTGTATATCTGAGTAGCACGTTATCTGTAAACACAAAGATTGACGGTGAAATTTCTGCTCGTCTTGGGAAGGCAAGCGCATATTTTGGTAGACTAACAAAGCGCCTAAAGAATGAACGTTGTGTACGTTTGAGCACAAAAACCAACGTGTATTGTGCCGTCGTACTGTCAACATTGCTGTATTGGGCCGTCATACTGTCAACATTGCTGTTAGGTTGTCTGAACAAATGCAAAACGTTCGAAATTCAGTTTTATATCCAGCGCGCACAACTACGATGGTGTGGTCACTTGGTCCGCATGACGGATGACCGCATACCAAAGGCGCGTTTCTATGGTCAACTGACGACTGAATTGCGCTCACGATGTGGCCAAAGAAAACGCTACAAAGACGTCCTGAAGGCCACGCTGAATGCATGCTCCATTCCGCACAACACCTGGGAAGAGACCGCAAACAATCGCCCCCTCTAGCGGCAAATATGCATGACTGGTCTGCGGGACTTTGAACAGAAACGGCGTCAACATCTCAAAGACAAAAGGAAGAACGGTCAACCTCCGCCAGAATATATGACCACCCATGACTGTGCCACCTGTGGTCGCCAATGCGCGAACGACGACTCATTGCATTCATTCATTCACTCAGGCGAGGAGACAGCGTGTGTGACAGGAGGTGCAGACACAACCCCACCCGCTGAAGAAATACATAAGTCACGTTTGGTGGAAATGTAGTTCCGCTTGGATGGAAGTAGATGTTTAGATTTGAAATTGTGACATAACTATTTTCAACGATGTCCAATTGTATCATACCTCGACGGCGAAAACTGCAACACTATTTCCTTTGTTGTCGACAAATATGCAACACTATCCCCCCCCCCACGACGGCGAAGATCTCGACCACCACCACAGTGGAGACTCCGCCTGAAGTGGTGGATATTTGTTGAAAATATTAAATCCCAGGCCGTCAAACGCTCCCCCAAAACAGCCTCGTTACGGATCTGTTTCTTGTAATCTCCTTCATATGAAAGACTCACCTTGACGATTCGTTCATGAAGATTGGACATCGTTGATTGACAGATGTTCGTGAGATGCTTCACAACCAGTTTCGTCGATTCCGTTTTCCCGGCACCGGATTCGCCGCTTATCAAAATGACCTGGTTGGTGGCGGAGTCGATCATTCGGCGATAGGCGTGGTCAACTGTCCAGTATATATGCGGCTCAAGATCGCTACGTTGATTCACAAACTTGTACATCTTGTGGTACTAAAACAGGAGGATGTGTCGATGGATCTACTAGTAGACCTAGGGGCATATACAAACAATACAATACGAATTTACTGTCCAATAATAATAAATAAATACTTTGGACAATGTCTTCTGCTTGCTGAGCATAGAGAAAATGCAATGCAATGTTAGTAAACGTGGTTAACGTGGTTAATAAAGGTAAAACATACAAGAAATAAGTTAACAGAAGTAATAGAAACATCTATACATTTAGTGTAGTTTAAAGCATGCTATGACAGACGTCGTTATTACATTGCTGTCTCTTGGGTAATAAAACATATATTTTCAATGTATTCATCTAAATAGACACACATGCCCACAAACACACATATTGTTCGACTTATCGCCTGGGGAACAACGCTGATTTTTGAACCTATTTTTTGTATATTGCACATCGGTATCATCTGTGAGACGGAAGATGGTCAAACTCGATGTGCATTGAGTGTGTATGTGTGTGTGTGTGTGTGTGTGTGTGTGTGTGTGTGTGTGTGTGTGTGTGTGTGTGTGTGTGTGTGTGTGTGTGTGTGTGTGTGTGTGTGTGTGTGTGTGTGTGTGTGTGTGTGTGTGTGTGTGTGTACACACACACACACAGACATACACAGGAGATGGTGGCATCAGTTCGCGTCGCGTAGTCCCTCGACACGAGTAGAGTTGGCACGCCCGCAGCGTGGTTGATGTTTGTCGCCATACTCTCAACTGATTCTTTCGACACCATTTCAAATCAACCACAATTAATTCCCTTTGAGCGGAACCACGTCCCCCAAGGAGCGTAGCACTTGCCTCGGCGGGTGGTGCGTTAAACCCCATTGCATCCCCCAATTTACAGGTCTGATTAGTGGCGTAATAAATTAAGACATCATAATCATCATTTTATTTTTAAAAATGTATTACTAAAATATCCATTTTTCATATACTACATTCACGCGGTTTTTATAATTGCATCGGTGCTTCACTTGTCAATTCAACGACTTTATTCGTAATTTTGTATTAAATTTGTTTGACCTATTGTCCGACCCGTAGTCGTCACAAACAGGTGCCTTGTGTTTTCAGTGGAGTTGTTTTATCATCATTTCGAATTAATTAATAATTTACATTATTTGTGAAATAGACTACTCACCTTTTCTCCGTATAAATCCAAATTCTTGTATGGGTTGATGACAATCAGCACATCACCGATGTATGTCTGAAATGTATTACACTGACAATAACAAAACATAACCATACAATATGACGATTATTATTACTACAAAAATAAAATAAAATATGCATATTTGGTTAAAACGTCATGTATTACGTAGTTAAACATCACCACAATTTTTTTGAATAAGCAAACGTTTTTCTTTATGTTTGCAGTACGGGCATCTCTGGCAGTAAATATATAAGTTCTTATATAACGCGGTGTCCAGTCATTATGTCTGCTCAAACGGCTTGTACTTCACCCCTGGCTGGCCTATTCTTTCAAACACCACATCATCTTATCTGCGGAAAAAAGCAGTACACATAACTCTACCACTGCCTTGTAGCCACTCCTGTATATAACTGAATGCAGTGAAGCAACGTGGATACAAAGAAATGGCCTCAGCTTAAAAAAACGATGACAAGATGGTGTGATCAAAGACGTTCTCTTTTGATAGACGATTGCGTTACCACTTACGCTACATGGATCGTACATTACCTGAATGACGTCATGTTTGAAGCGTTCCTCCAACACGCGAAGAATAGACACTTCATTCAAGTTTTCCATAACGGAGAGGTCATGCTCTGTGTCTGCCGAGCGTGACACGCGTCTGGGGTTCCCGGTCGGTCTGGCTGTGATCTGAGGCATGACGGCGGTTGTGCTTGCCGGTTCAACGTGATCGTAGTCCGGGTAAGGCTCTCCGTCGCTGTCGTCGCAGTCAGCCTCAGGGTCGTAGTCCGGGTCGGGTTCCCCCTGGAACCGGACGTTCTTGTGCATCACTCACGTCGGACGCTGTCCGCTGAAACACACGTTGAATTGTATCATAACACGATATATACGACAGACACCCGTCCGACGCATGCCTCAGTTCAAAGACAAAGCCCTCGACTTCCGGGAATCATAGGCGGATCCAGAGGGGCCTGGGGGCACGTGCCCCTATACTTTTGTAACTTTGTGTGCCCGTATACCGTTTTGAATGGGCTAACGAGACCGTGCCCCCTAGACCGTTAGAAATGTGCACCCGTTCAGGTTACAATGAGGTGTAGTTATGCCAACGCGGTGGGGAAACTTTTTTGAGGGCCCCTATCACTCCCGTATTCGGATGTCGCCAAGACAGCAGAGAAGTTGAAGTCACACCATTTGGTTTACTAGTAGAGGTTTTTGTGCCCCCCCCCCCTCAGACTCGCTTTCAGGATCCGCCTGTGGGAATCCCACTGTAATTCTTACGAGCCTCAGAGCGGTACTGTGTATTCAAATAAATATGTCTACATCCCAAATTTAACACCCGAACTTCCCGTCAAGCGATAATATTTATTGCGCTTGGCTGAAGATAAGCGCAGTTAATAGTTAGTTTCGATCTGTCAGGGGGTGCTGATATTAATGTAATCAGCAGCGCTCTCTGGCGCGCGAAGATGATTCACCCACTGGTAGACATGTTCAATCGACCATCAAGTCTGCCTCTCTGGAAAGCATTGAGTCACTGCGCGATCACTAATGCCACAATAATATTACATAATCACTAACTCTAAACTCATTCATACCGCTGAGTGAAGTGAAACAACGTGGAGTGAAGGAACTTGTGCAAACTTAGAAACGGCAACAAGTGGAGTCCAACCTAGAATCTCTTGATTGAAAATACGAACCTCTAGGATTATCCAACCGCCAACTTGCTTTACAGGTGTGGATATATCATGGCACAGTTCAGGCTCTTTTGAGGGAAATGTACATATCCCATGTTCTTACGTATTTGCTTCATTGAAAAGTCATGACAAACTACGTATGTGGTTATATTCGTATACATTTGAATGAAAAAAGTGATAGCGGTCGCAGAGAAAATGTCTTGATGCTAGGCTGATTAAAAACAAGTGCACTTTGTTGGATATAGGTGAAGTTAGTTGCCACTTAGACGACGACACTCGTTTGGACTATGTGAATGACATAAGCCGATTCACTATTGAAACACGTAATACCTATTTATATAATAATTACAATTCAAAAGTATTTCAAGACGTAACATATGTACTTAGACTGGTGTAATCAGCAGCGCCCCTGGCGGCGTGGATGGGGTAGGCTAATTACGTCAGTTTTCATAAACCATATTTATAATTGATTCAAAATACCACCAATCTCCTTCAGTACTTAGCATTGGACGGGTTTTTAATCGACATTGCGCATCTTGCAAAACTAAAAGACCAACCAGTTTATACCGTAGTATTAGAACAACCCTAGACGTGTGCGACACTTAACCGAATGCATAGAAATGAAGCAAGGATTATTTATCAGGCGCAAAGACGCAATGTTGGCTGGATCACGACGATTATTATAAGCAATACAAAGGGCAGCGTAATATTGTTTCACTGGCGTAACGTGACTAACAAGACAATGTTCTAGTATGTATCCAAAAATAGTCTATGTGCGTTAGTACTGGTGGTTTATCTCGTTAGGTGGCGCCCCTGATGCGGGTTGTGTAGGAAACATGGTGAAGCTCAACCGCTTACCCACCCATCCTCGCGCACCAGGGGCGCTGCTGATTACATCAGTCTCAGTACCCCCTGGCAGATCGATTTTATACCCGGTTCACTGTGGCGTGTCACGTATATCAAATTATCGTTATTTTTAAATTGTGTAGCTACACAATGGGAGGGCATCAAACCCCCAATGAAAGTTTTGCCCCGCCCTACCCGCTATGCACATAGAATGCAGGATAATTTGATATAGTTGTGTTTGCAGCACCCGTATTGCGACAGGTCAACCTAAAAGAAATGGTAGACCCATACAGCGCGTTTAATGTTATGTAGACGGGGTACAATTTAAATACATATAGTTCTAGTTGTTTGCAGCGCTCGGCGACGTTTTATTGAGCGAGTAGTCTCTATATATAATGTGTTTACAATGCTGACGTTTTATTATATTTTATTATTTTATTACATTACCACCAAAGCAACCTACCTATTCTGGCACTGCCAGGGTGCATGTCGCCTTCATTGAATCTTGTACGTCCCAACTGAGATGGAAACTACACCAACGTGATCTCCGATTTACGATAGATACACAGTTGAGAGTCAGTTGTTAACATCAAATGTACCATGCCTGCTCGGTCCGTGTTTTTAACTAAGACCTCTGACATGCTAGGCGGATGTACTAATGCACTGCACAATCGCGCGCTCTCGAGTTGTATTACATAGCGCAGCCATATCAAATAAGGCCGACTTATATAGTAGCAGAGGAATACAATGAATTCAATTGCGATGCGTCATCTTCGTTGCATGAACGAGAAAATGCAACGGGCGATTTCTTTCATATGTGCAGACGCATACGCGGATTGAATGGGGGAGTACTGGTGCCCGGAAAAACTACAGTAATACTTCCTGGTCTATCGTATTTCTATTCATCATTGTGGCGTTACCCCGATAACGATCAAAACGTCGTCGTCCTGATCACAAACGACGCACCAGTGAAGTAATATTCATGTATAAGGAGGGGGGTATCTCACCAGTTGGCCAATTATAAACGAAACATAAAGTGTTTGGTATTGCTTTAAGCCCACCGATACGTCAAAACTGTATGTTTCACGAGATCAAAATGGCTTACAATATGAAATTGGCGCGGTTAAAGCAACGGACTCTCAATCGAATAAGTCTGGGTTCGAATCCTCATGTTCCGTTTTTAACCATGGGCAACTTTTTCCACACCTCTTTGTTCCAGTTCGTTACGCGGCATGAATGTGTGTTTCTGTGTAGACAGCGTTTCGCTTTTCACTTTCCTCCCTGGCAGACCTGTTCAGTCGAACACCATCTCGACTCCTTTGGGAAGCATCCATCAACGCTGCAGTTAGTGCGCGAAGACTATTCGCACACAAATATCCACCACTGTCTATAGCCAGGTACTCATTCATACAGCTGAGCGAACTGGAGCAACGTCGAGTGATGAACGTGTCCACGTTTCGACACCGCAGCGCAGGATTCGAACCCGGATTCTCTCGGTCGAAAGGCCGAAGCTCGAACCGCTGCACCACTGCGCTACACAAGTGACGAACTATGCGATCTGCCACAATGAACCTGGTATAAAATTGCACATGCCTATTCCGCTATTGTAGAATAGGCTATTCTGTATACAAATAAAAAAAACAGCTGTATCGGTCATTTTTCATTAATGTTGTTGGTTTTGGCAGAAACGCATACCTTGTTATCAATGTCCGGTTTGTTGTCCTCAACAAATAATCCCAAACTAATAAAATACAAAACGTATGATTGCATTACGCATTGTAGCTGCACGTAGCCCAATTTGTAAACCTTTTTTTACAAAACGTCACTTTTGAAATGGTTGCTTCATTTTAGCAATAAATACATAAACTGCTGAAAATATCCCAACAAATTATGTATTATTTAAAGGTTTATAATCAGCGCAATCAAAAAGGTACACACGTGCTATGTCACTCTGCTGCAAACTAATACCCACTTTGCTGAACAAGACATTTATTTTGACCCAAAAATATAACAAATATTGACACAATAAACATATCAGATGTATGTATTTACACAATTATATATATATATATATATATATATGTTACCCGTCTTTTATTCTTAAAACAAAAGACGGGTAACATACGCGTTCTACCCGACAATGCAGCAGTCCATTTCCCTCGCGTCGTAACGACCAATCAACCACAAAATCATACGTCGCTTGACACGTTGTGAATTTGTGCGACGATCCATGACGACCCCTAATTTGTGCGACGACTCACGTTCATTTGACGTCAAAGCCGTGTGATAGAAATCTCACCCGCTGGGCTGGTCAGTTGCTCACGTCTGCTATTTTCGCCTAAGAGGCAGCCGATAAGAAATAAGCAATGCAACATGTGTCGCGTAAAAAGGTTAGTTTTTATATAGATAAGTATCCAGTACTGAGGACTGCTGAAAGCGCTTTACACATCACTCCCTGGCAGACCTGTTCAATCGAACACCATCTCGACTTCTCTGGGAAGAATTCAGCCACACTACAATTAATGCGCGAAGACTATTCGTACACAAACATCCACCACTGTATGTAGCCAGGTACTCATTCATACAGCTGAGTGAACTGAAGCAATGTAGAGTAAACGAACTTGCCCAAGGTTGGACACCGCCGCACAGGATTCGAACCCAGGTTCTCGCAGTCGAGAGTTCGAAGCTCTTACCGCTGCGCTACTGCGCTCCACAAAATAACAGTCAATGTGCAGTTTTGGTCAACGGAAGTCAGCCGGGTTACCAGCATCAAAGTAGTGTCCTACATTCACATAGCGACATAGTACGAAGACAGAAACTTCATACGTAAGTCATTTAATATATAAGATTGCAGAACTGCATTGTCCGTTTAACGCATGGTATTACACACGGACATTTACCTTTTGTACACGCTGACTTGTGAGAACCATCAATGATCACATCGTTGGTAAAACAGCTGCCTCCAACCAGTACAGTTAATTATTGTGCTAATACAACATATTACAAAAAAATTCAATTTCACAAATAATGCAATATACAGTGCCTAGACTATGTAATGTCTTGTTAGAATTATTTGGATGCTTTTCTTAGATCTAGTACATAGAAAACGGGACTTATAGGTTGTTTTAAGCCTTTATGCTTCTACCGCTGGTGATGCTTTCCTGTAGGGTATTCCACAGTTTTACTCCACAAACTAAAAAACACATTGATTGTTGTGTGGTACGTCACAGATCAGACGAACTACTCGTTTCTGCAGCACAGAAATACACCTGTTGTTTGAGGCGTTGGTGTTACACCATATTTCGCTGCAATAGCTAATACAGGTGTATATGGCAAAACCAGAGAACAGTACAATATGTACATTCCATCCTGATTAATTAAGCAACCTACTTTGTAAATGATCGCTGCTACTTTCGACAGTTTTGTTCTACCCGTATTGATGTGATGTGTCCAGTTTAGCTGGTCATCAATTCATACTCCCAGAAATGTGGTTAAACGTACTTTGGTTATTCGTTCGTTATTTACACACAGATTAATGTCAACGTCTGGTAGACGGTTTCCGAATAACATATAATTCGTTTTTGACAAAGTTTGTTTACAGCAAACCATTTGCACAAGTTGGCAAGTTCTCTGTTTAGCATGTCACGTAGTTCTGTCAGATTGTTACCGCTACAAAATATGTTCATATCGGCAGCAAAAAGTATGAATTTCACTAACGATGATACGTTGCAGATGTCATTAATGTAAAGGACAAATAAACGTGAACCTAAAATAGACCCTTGCGTAACTCCACCTGTGACATCTAATAGCTCGGAAACACACCCGTCAATACATACAAATTACTTCCTGTTTGAAAGGTAGCTTTTAATCCAATCATTTGCTATTCCACGTATACCATAATAATATTTTTTTGTAAGTATCTCATGGTCTACTGTATCGAACGCTTTTTTCAGGTCAATAAATACACCGACGGCATGCTTTTTTACTGTCCTTAGCATTGGTGATTTCCTCAATCAATTCCAATACAGTATGTTACGTGGACATATTAGCACGGAACCCGTATCGATTTGATCTTAGTATGTTATTTGCATTTAAAAAGCTGTCTGTTCTGGCAAGGAACAGTTTTTCCAGGATATTTGAAAATTGCGGCAATAGAGAACAGTATGTACACTATTATAAAAATGATTATCTGGATCTAAATTATTCAAAACGTCACTCGGTCTATCTTCAGAATCATCATCATCATCATATTTACATTGTTGAAAAGAAATATCGGAACAAGTGTCACCCATTGCATGTAAGTTTAAAGTGGTAAACGTACTGTCATCGGACGTTGAATTAAATTCTGCAAAGTCATCGTCATCAACACAGAAAAAAGCTAAATCTTGACTAGCCAGTGTCAATGTCTGTTGAGATAGCTATCATCAATGTTCGTGGATCGTTCAACTGCATACACTTGGGTTATATTATTCCCTCGATCCCTGACTACGAGTTTGTCATAGGAGAGATATGCAGTCTTGCCCTTCTCCCTTGCCTCTCATAGTCTGGGGAGTAGCTCCTTACGTCTCGCCATCACCCGATGTGACAGATCCTCATATACATACACACCACGGGGCTTCTCTTTGCGGGCGGCCTGGAAAATCACGTCGCGTTGTTTGAAACTTTCAAACTTAACGACCACTGCCTTCGGTTTGCCCGAGTGTTTGTTTCCGCCTGTTCTGTTGCGTCCGCTCAATTCTCACGTCGTTTGCCTGTTGTTCTGACAGTTTCAGCGATGACACAAACGTTTTATGCACGGCTGTTTCGGTGTCTGCAGAATCGCGTTGTCTTCCCCATTGCTCGATATCGTCCAGCAATTTCCTCAGTAAATCACTTCAGTCAATTATCGTTAATTGACATGTCAATCTGACTGCGTGACGAGTCAAGAGCCGCACCACTCCGCCTGGGTGCACACAACTGCTCGAGCGTGACGACTTCGGCGGCAGAACATGCCGATAGTTCCCGTTTAACCAAACAATTTCCACACAGGTTGCTACCAATGTTACCCTCAGCTCAGCTGTAGTGTCGAGTGTCTATTTACTGTTTGGCGAAGTCAATGTCGAATTCAAATTCCTCTGACTCCCCTGACTTCACTTCTGCAGATATCGCAGCATCACCGTCGTCTTGGGCACTTCGTGGAAGACTGTGTCCATTCTCATAACGGTCTATGAAGAGTAACTACACATCACCGTCGTCTTGGGCACTTCGTGGAAGACTGTGTCCATTCTCATGACGGTCTATGAAGAGTAACTACACATCACCGTCGTCTTGGGCACTTCGTGGAAGACTGTGTCCATTCTCATGACGGTGTATGAAGAGTAACTACACATCACCGTCGTCTTGGGCACTTCGTGGAAGACTGTGTCCATTCTCATGACGGTGTATGAAGAGTAACTACACATCACCGTCGTCTTGGGCACTTCGTGGAACACTGTGTCCATTCTCATGACGGTGTATGAAGAGTAACTACACATCACCGTCGTCTTGGGCACTTCGTGGAACACTGTGTCCATTCTCATGACGGTCTATGAAGAGTAACTACACATCACCGTCGTCTTGGGCACTTCGTGGAATACTGTGTCCATTCTCATAACGGTATATGAAGAGTAACTACACATCACCGTCGTCTTGGGCACTTCGTGGAACACTGTGTCCATTCTCATGACGGTCTATGAAGAGTAACTACACATCACCGTCGTATTGGGCACTTCGTGGAAGACTGTGTCCATTCTCATGACGGTGTATGAAGAGTAACTACACATCACCGTCGTCTTGGGCACTTCGTGGAAGACTGTGTCCATTCTCATAACGGTATATAAAGAGTAACTACACATCACCGTCGTCTTGGGCACTTCGTGGAACACTGTGTCCATTCTCATGACGGTGTATGAAGAGTAACTACACATCACCGTCGTCTTGGGCACTTCGTGGAAGACTGTGTCCATTCTCATGACGGTCTATGAAGAGTAACTACACAATTTCACTGGTTATATATGGATCTCGTTTGCAACATAGATCTTCTTGATCACGTAATCTGTCATATAATTGCTGAGGATCCGTTGTAATGTCTTCCTGATAGGAATGTAATCATTGCAGTGTAATCGTTGATGTCGATATATGTAGATCTGGATCTCAGTAAAATCCTAATAGGATATTCCGCTGAGGGTTTTTAGTGTACCCGTCTCTAGAATTAGTGAGTCAAATACAGGTTACATATTTACCCCGTGCGTTGGATCTTTTTCTTCCCCTGGAACATACACCAGATAGAAGGGACAAACAGCTTTTAGCGTCTCTTCCGAAAGACACAGGGAACGTCGGGTGAACGAAATTGCACAAGTTTCGACACGACGGTCGGTACCAGGATTCGAACCTCGGTTCCTTCAATCGACATTCCAGCACAATAACCGATCGATCATTGCTTACCTATAAGAGTGACTACATTAAGTTATAGGCACAATAGTTGTAATAATTATATATGTAGGGTGTTATTTGTTGAAACCACCACCCGGTTATTAGTCTTCGTTGACGTGTCATATATAGACCCCTACAATTTTGTTATTTTCACAAATTCCTCCCAGTCACGTACACATCGATCATAATTATTGATTACGTTCGTTGCAGTATGGCTCTATTGATTCGATGTGTAAACATTGAATCAATACATCTAGTAAAAACATTTTTAAAGAGAAATACGGGTTACCACGTTGGTGCTTCAGTGGCACTCCACTGCAACAAAACATGTGCTGACGTGATAATAAGCCTACTCTAACATGGGGCAATAGGTCTATGTAGGCGTATACGTGTGTTGAAATCTACCGAAGATTGGGTGAGCAAGGAATGCTATGTGTTTGAAATCAATCGCTCGACGAGTCACCGTTTAAAAGAACGTTGCGCAACGCTTACCCAATGATCCCCACCCCTGTGCAACGCTTCATGGCGGTTGCCTTTAAACCGCCACCCAGTTAAAAGTGACGTATTTTCTGGATGATTCACCCGAGATCGCTTGAAAGTAGAGTCATTACCTGTCCGCTGGTGTCACTTCCAATTAAAGCCTATATAAAAACGTATATATATATTCACCAGCTTGCAACCGCGGCCTTATTATACAATAAGATTTCACAAAACATAATTGTTAGCATGAACATGGCATGAACATACCTAAATAATACAAACGGCATAACAAAAAAATTATAAAGACGTCAAACATACCGTAAAGCTACGATTCCATATGTACGGATACGGCATGCGGATGCGGCATGCGGCAAAACAAAGTGCCCGGTGGAAATTAATATAAGTAGTTCCAAACATGCATACGCGGATGAGTTTTGTCGTGCGGATGCGGTTGGGCTAAATTGAATTGCTCCGTTTAGCGATTCGAATCGTATCCGCACACTAATCGGATAGGAAATTCCCAGTAATGACGTCACTACAGATATTCCCCATTCCGCTTACGTTTCCGTACGCGTTTCCGTACATATGGAATCATAGCGTAATTCTTACGTGATTGCATTAAGCCCTCAACACAAACAGTCCTCTCCGTCTGATTCACCCAGGTAGACATATGTATCTTTTGTTGGCGTACTCCTGTTAATTAACTATATTTTGTAATGGACGAATTGAAAGAAGCAACAACATGATTGGTTGGATACAGTCCATCGTGAATGTTACCAGCAGTGGTGTGATTTGATGAGTCATCACATCAATGGAGCGCGGGGATCGAGTAGCTAGAGTATCAATCGAAGTAACCTGGGTTCGAGTCCTGGTACCGACCCGCCGTTTCGAAACGTGAGCAATTTCGTTCACCTCGTGCTGCCTTTGTTCGGTAGAGATACTACAAACCGTTTATTCCTTCAATTTGGTGCCTGTACCTGAAGAAGTAATATATCCCACGCCGGGGAAAGTGTGTAACATGTAGAGGACTCACTATCCCTAGAGAAGGATCCTCTGAAATAAACCCTCTTCACAATATACTAATAAGACTCTGCTGAGTAGTTACCCAGGTCCAGATCCAGATAACGCAACCATGAGTCGTCTAACCGGACACCAAATCACGGAAAACTCACCTAGTCGGCATACATCATGAAACCAAATCCCCTCTGCACTACACAAAGGCCCAGTGCATCAACGCGTGCCTGTCTATCGCCACAAGCCTTCAATACACCACACTCTCAGTGGTACACGCCGTTCATCGCTCGCCGCTACTCCTCTCAGTATGATTACTATTTTGCACGCTACACTTGTTTAACATTAGCGAAACTCATATATTTATGTTCCTTACCTTGTCCCGCCTCTTGTTTTGCAGCGACCAACTGAGCAGACGAATAGTAGACACATTAAATGAAAGTAAGTTTTACGTAAAGCTTGTCTTTGGGGAGCCTAAGCTGCGATCTGTCAACGACGATTCGCTGAGCGGTTATGGTAAACTTCATTGCTTTATTGTCAATGTCGCTTATTAGGGACACGGTTGGATGGCTCTCAATGATGTATAGAGATGGGTAGGGGGATTGGCCCACGTGAGGCGATTGGCCTAGCCCACTTTTGTCCCGTCTGACACATGCACGCGACTTCCTCTACAGCTGATTAATGTGCCGTTACCTTGCTTCCCGGTCCCACAAAAATGGCGGAACGCTACTTACACGGTAAGTAAAAAAATCAGGTTTTTCAGTTTTTGTTTTGTTTTGATATAAAATATTAATACAACATTTGTGACAATAAAAACATTGTTGTGTATAAACCTGCGAATGTGAAAATAGGCACACGTCACCTAGCACACCTAGTAAACACATTATTACTGATAAATACGGGTTACTACGTCGGTAATTCAGTGGCGTTCCGCTGCAAGAATAAAATGTGCTGAAGGGTTAATAAGCCTGCTCTAACATGGGGCAATAGATAGGCGTATTACCCCATCAGTTTGGGTGAGTTGCCCGATGTGGCGCAACTGATTTATAAATGTATGGATCACCTATCATTGGACTATGTAATACAATTTCCTGTTATCGACTTTAGTAGTCTTTACATTTGTGTGTAGATATCGTGACATCTTAGTACTGTGTATGTATTCTTCTTCCTTCGGTGAAAGTTTACATTGAACTGTCACATTGGTTAATAAACCTGATTGGCATTACGTCATTCAGAGTAATTGTTTAGTTTCATACGTGTCGGTATATACTACATCGTCAAAAATGACAAGGCGAATGAAATTCCTGCCATCAGAAGCAAGTGGTAATTCATGAAATCAAACTGGCAAAATCACACTACTACAATCAGCTATTCATCGACATCGCTAAAGACCAAAGGCGAATTTTCCGTCTGACTGACAAACTCCTTCACCGGCGACATAACTCGCCCCTTCCGAAGTGTGAATCTCAGCAGGATTTGGTTCATAGTTTCCATCTCTTCTTCACTGAGAAAGTAAAGTGGATCCGAGAGGAGTTTGCTATAGTAGATGATCTACACCTTCCTAGAAGAGATCTCCCATCGCCCGAATTCGCGAGCTTTCATGAAGTGTCTCAGCAAAATATACAGAAGATACTCTCAAAGTCGCCAGGAACAACCTGTGACTTGGATCCAATTTCAGTTTTACTACTGAAGAAGTGTGCCGATGCCGTATTGCCGGCGATGACACACATTATCAAAAATTCAATGAACTCAGGCGAGACTCCCGCCTCTCTTAAAGCTGCGCAGATGCGACCTGTGTTGAAGAAGGCAAACTTGGACTGTGATGACCAACTATCGCCCCATATCAAACTTAAATTTCCTCAGTAAGACACTGGAGCGAGTGGTAGCCAAATAACTGTCTTCATTCCTGACCGACAATAATCTTATGAATGAATACCAGTCAGCCTATCGTGCACACCACAGTGTAGAAACTGCAATAGTAAACGTTCACAGTGATCTACTGCAGGCCATGGACTACGGCAATATTACCCTTCTTGTTTTACTCGACCATCCGCAGCTTTTGACAATGTTGACCAATCTATACTTCTATCTCTCATGACCAGCTACTTCGGAATATGCGGTGTTGCACTTGACGGGTTCCAGTCCTACTTGAGCGACAGAACCTGCTGTGTGCGCATTGACAATGTAACATCGGATACATCGCAACTAACATACGGACTCCCGCAAGGCTCTGTCCTAGGGCAAATTCTTGTCTCAGTGTATTCGATACCCATTATCATTGCTACGCTGACGATACACAAATATATCTCTCTCCGATCCCACGCAGTCAAAAATTAATTACGCAATACAACAAATTGAAGCCTGCCTTGACGAGCTACGTCAATGGATGACGCAGAACTTCCTCAAGCTGAATGATGGAAATACAGAATTCATTGTCGTCGGATCCAAACAACAGAGATCAAAGGTCAGGATCACACAGATCAGAGTGGGCGACGCCATGGTTACTCCATCGGACAACGTCAGAAATGTCGGTGTTATCTTTGATGAGAACCTTTCCATGGATAAACATATCGCCGCTGTATCCAGAGCCGCCTGTCTGTCAATTCGTAATATTGGCCTGATTCGTAAGCACATCAAGCAGCCGGTTGCGGAACTAGTTAATCACGCTCTCATTACTTCTAGACTGGACATGGGCAATGCTCTGCTTCACGACCTCAACAAATCACAACTACAACGACTCCAGCGACTACAAAACACTGCTGCCAGACTGGTCACGCCCTCCAGGAAGTGCACACATCCTCAAGCAACTACACTGGCTGCCAATTGAACACACATCCTCAAGCAACTACACTGGCTGTCAATTGAACACACATCCTCAAGCAACTACACTGGCTGTCAATTGAACACACATCCTCAAGCAACTACACTGGCTGCCAATTGAACACACATCCTCAAGCAACTACACTGGCTGCCAATTGAACACACATCCTCAAGCAACTACACTGGCTGCCAATTGAACACACATCCTCAAGCAACTACACTGGCTGTCAATTGAACACACATCCTCAAGCAACTACACTGGCTGTCAATTGAACACACATCCTCAAGCAACTACACTGGCTGTCAATTGAACACACATCCTCAAGCAACTACACTGGCTGCCAATTGAACACACATCCTCAAGCAACTACACTGGCTGTCAATTGAACACACATCCTCAAACAACTACACTGGCTGCCAATTGAACACACATCCTCAAGCAACTACACTGGCTGTCAATTGAACACACATCCTCAAGCAACTACACTGGCTGCCAATTGAACACACATCCTCAAGCAACTACACTGGCTGTCAATTGAACACACATCCTCAAACAACTACACTGGCTGCCAATTGAACACACATCCTCAAGCAACTACACTGGCTGCCAATTGAACACACATCCTCAAGCAACTACACTGGCTGTCAATTGAACACACATCCTCAAGTAACTACACTGGCTGCCAATTGAACACACATCCTCAAGCAACTACACTGGCTGTCAATTGAACACACATCCTCAAGCAACTACACTGGCTGCCAATTGAACACACATCCTCAAGCAACTGCACTGGCTGCCAATTGAACACACATCCTCAAGCAACTACACTGGCTGCCAATTGAACACACATCCTCAAGCAACTACACTGGCTGCCAATTGAACACACATCCTCAAACAACTACACTGGCTGTCAATTGAACACACATCCTCAAGCAACTACACTGGCTGTCAATTGAACACACATCCTCAAGCAACTGCACTGGCTGCCAATTGAACACACATCCTCAAGCAACTACACTGGCTGTCAATTGAACAGAGGGTCATCTACAAAATCTCCACACTTATATTAAAGACAATCCACCGTGTCTCTCCTACCTACTTGTGCAACCTTGTCAAACAGTATGTGTTATCCCGTGAAAATCTGCGCTCTACAAACAAGTTGCTCCTAGTAGGAAACAAACTGATAAACTCGTGGGGAGCACGATCGTTTATAGTATCCGCAGCAAAGATCTGGAATGCGCTTCCAAACAATGTTAGAGCTACTACAACAATCAACACCTTCAAAACAGCCTTGAAAACCCAAACACAGGTCACTAATAGAAATACAGGCATCAAACCACCATGCAAGGAAACTACACATTTCTTAACATAATGCATGCATATATTAAATTACCTTCCCATCTAAAGACACGCAGCTTACAAAAACATTTTGTATCCCAGGAAACTAGGACACAAAATGTGTTGCGCACATAAATAATGGAACGAAATTCATATTGGGGGGCTACCGGAGCTTCAGCACACTGAAAATTTTCGCCGCCGCGTCGCCACATATCTTCACATCTTCCTTCACCTTGTGGCTGTCTCGGTTGGCGAGGGAGGGGGTGGGGGTGCTGTTGGAAATTGTTCGCCGCTGCGCCGCTGTAACTTCAGCTTCTCCGCTGTCTCGGCTGTGAACTAATGACATCCGAACAGGGTCGGGGGGAGGGGGCAGTGTTGTTGACAATTTTTTTTTACAGCGCCGGTGCTGTCAATTGATCTTCTCCAGCTTCTCTCCGCTGTCTTGGCTGAAATGATGACATTCGAACACGGGGTGCTTTGGAAAAAAATGTTCGCCACCGCGCCGCCTATTACTGGGAGAGGGGGCAAAAATTGCACACACTTTTCACAGTCAACAAAAATACACATTAATCGTGTCATAAAATTTAGATTTCCATACGCCATTGACGCTCGCCACAAAAATAAACATTCACGCTCACATTTAATGGGGGGCAAAGCCACATGTCTGCCCGCCGGAAAAATTCCAGGGGGCAGCTTCACCCTGTTCCCGCGCCTATGGGCCTTTAGGCTATAACTGACAAGTAAAATATTTTTCCATTTATTTGTTGGTCAGCCAACACATAAATTATAAAAGCACATGTATAGAAAATTTAAGTCAAATGTCTGTTGTAGTTAGGAAAACGTTAAATCAGCCAGAGTCAGAAGAAACTGCTCAGATCTACTATGTGTGATTTATTATTTCACGTGTCACACTACAAAGGGTTTCCCGCCGATGTATGAGGTAATAAAGTTGTGTTTCCGATGTTCCGTTAATGTCCGCGTACGATATGACGCGTATGCATGATGACATACTATTTCAGAAATGTCACTTGGGTTAAGTGGAACAATGCCCCATCACAAGTGTCCCAATTAACCCCAACAGGATGGGTGAATAAAAATGTGTGATTACTCTGTCACATGTTTAAGAATGGTTCGTCTTATTTGCTTAGCTTACTCCCTATTTTAATGTTTATAATGTAGGTATTTGTTGATACTAACATTCCATGATGGTTTAAGTTTTATGGCGTTCACCTGCATACCTGCCCCCCGTGTTTCCTTTTCCACGCAAGCCCATGGTGGAAGTGCTGATGAATAGGGCGCGACACAATCTCTCGGGCAAGCAAATCCCAGCTGTTGGATGGATGCGGATATGTTTCTGACGTGGCTCAACCACTTCGTGAAGTTCACGAATTCGTCACCGACAAACCGTCACATAATCGTAATGGACGGTCACCAGAGTCACAATACCTTAGCAGCTGTTGGGTACGCCAGGTCCAATGGAATCGACATGTGACGTTGCCACCTCACTGCAAGCACAAAATGCAGCCTCGAGACAGGAAATTTTTCAAGTCATTCTAATATGCGTACGCTGCGGCATCAGACGCGTGGATGGTTTCGAACCCGGGTAAGAGGGTCACATTTTCGTATGCACATCTTCCCCCAAGCAAAGCCATCAACGGATTTCAATCATGTGGACTATGGCCTTTTGATGACAGCATCTTTGGAGATGAGGAGTTCGCGGCCGCAGAAGTCACCGAGGAAGCTCTCCCGAGGAAGTGGATCAGGCCAACATGCGTGCCGATGTACATAAGGTTGACGATCAACCTGCACCTGATGACACACCGACTGCTGCCACGTTGTCGTCTGCTGACCAGATACCAACCGTTGCCCCGTTGCCAATTGCAGTTCGAGCGCCTAATGCCGTCATGGGGATGTCTCCTGACCAGGTGGGACAAGTCATCACAAAACGCTGCCCACATCCGATCAGACAGCAGTGATGACGAAGAATGTCCTTGCTTGGTGCATGTGGCGAGACCTTTGCGACGAGCAGGCCGCGCGAGAAGTGGGTGCAATGCCAACAGTGCAAGAATTGGACGCACGAACTATGCATGCCGGGGGAGAGAGGGTTCATATGTCCCAACGGCGACTCTGACGACGACTAGTCACGCTTATGGAATCACAACGACGATGTTTAGTTGTTTAAGAGACGTGAGTTCACATGTCTACTATGAATCACAACGACGATGTTTAGTTGTTTAAGAGACGTGAGTTCACATGTCTACTATGAATCATCAACGTCATGAATGAATGAAATTGTGTTTTGTTAATTACATTTTGCTTTTCTGGAGTTTTCACATCGTTGTCATTTTATTTACGAAAAACTGCTGTGAAGACATTGATTGATTAATAGTGGAATAGCTTTAATTGTGAATTAATATTAATTGGAGATTCTATTCAGAACCTGCCACGTCGTTGTCAGTTTATTTACGAAGGACGATGGTGTGATGAATAATGGCATTGGCTATTACTATAATACAACGCTAGGCCCCTGTAACTATTTAATTGCGAATGAAGATTGATTGGACACCTTTTCAAGGTATAACATCGTTGTCATTTTATTTACGAAAAACTGCTGTGAAGACATTGATTGATTAATAGTGGAATAGCTTTAATTGTGAATTAATATTAATTGGAGATCCTTTCAGTACCTGTCACATCGTTGTCAGTTTATTTACGAAGGACGATGGTGTGATGAATAATGGCATTGGCTCTTACTAAGATACAACGCTAGGCCGCTGTAACTATTTAATTGCGAATGAAGATTGATTGGACACCTTTTCAAGGTATGACAGGACACCCTTTTCAAGGTACGTCACATCGTTGTCAGTTTATTTACGAAGGACTATGGTGTGGTGATATTTTAATAATACTAGATAATACTACATATATTCATTGTTGAAGTAATATGGATTTGCCATTCTCTTGCATGTAATTAATTTAGTATGGGGCAATAGCTACTGGCCCCGTTCACAGGGCGTATTGCCTTACCAAACGGGGTAATGCACCTACCAGAACATATTTTGTTTTTAGCACATAATTTGTATTACTTTTACTGGACTGCCCCATGACACATGTAATGGGAGACATATACAGGTCTCTTTCGGGTAAAATGTTTTTGCGAATAAATGTTTATTTTACTAGTTATGTCGTTTTTGCGCTTACGTTACGCTAACCCCCCTAGTCTACCCTACGAGTAGGGTTTCCGCAATGACGTGACTAAGTTCACTTCCTCGTCTAATCGGCAGAATAAGCAGCGTGGCGTCAAACGAGTTGTGTATATCATATACATCGGTTCCCGCAAGAACATTACCTCTCCTTATAAAAACGCCTGCTTTTGTAATAAAAACACGCATAGTTGTATCAATCTTAACAGTTTGCCTAATTTATTGTCATTACTAACATTCACTAACATTAATCAATGTCACGTTGTGCCTTTTGTCAACACTCTCTGGCCAAAAACGATCCCAATGTCGACATAGAAGGCACTGTCGACGCTACAAGCTGAAGGAAGTATGTGGCATGGATACATATATATGCCAAATAGTTTAAGAAATGACGTGAGTATGAATAACGCCAATATGTGTGAACCAATGAACATGCAATAATAATTAAATAAATGAGATAATTTATGTGATGTCAAAACATGTCGCTGCCTTTCATATGTAAGTAGAATATTGTTGACTTTCGGAGTTTCTTCTCGTTTGGCACATGTTTAGTATTATGGTAAATCATACTATAGCTACATTTTAGAAAAGTAATAGAGAAACACTGGACGCCAGCCAGATGTCATTTTTCGGATAGTATATGTTTTCAAGTTTGGGTTGAATAGTGCCGTTAAGCTTTGTATTAATGAACTGTTCACAGGTGTAATTGGCAATGTTGGCAAGGTCAGGGTATGTACTTTTGACATCGCTGTTCCAGTTAAGTCATTGTATATCTCGAAACACCTCTTTCTGTAAAAACCACAGCAATGTTACAACCATCCTTTATTTTAACTACTGAGTCGTTGTACTTCCTATTTATATTATAATTAGGAAGTACAGCTGTGCAGATTACTGTCTGAATCATGGTATTTCGCTTAAAGCACCTTTCAACACCCTCACGGTGTCGTCATTAGCGTTGTAAATTGCCACACTCGATAGTCACGTGACGTTGTTTATGAGTGTCACGTTAGAAAAGTTCTAACAAGATTGTAACCTTTGTAACTTTCCTAATGAAAATGAATCCAACTGAATCCGGAAGCAATTTACATACATCCATTTTTACTTCTACATATTAACGTGATACATAAAATTAGTACGTAAACAAACGCTTATTTTTGCTACAGGACTCAGTAACACGTTGGAAAAGTCGAACAGTTCGTATTGCAGAACCGAGGCGAATGCCGGTATAGTAATTGAAAACATTCACCATCATAAATACTGCGTTAGTGTTTTGAACTCTGAATTCGTTTCACCTTAGGTTCAAAACAATCAGTGCTGAATTTAAAAACTGATAATTGATTATAACATGTTTTATAATAACAGACGTGTGTTTCATCTTGTTATGAACCTTATGAACCCATAATGTTTGAACGGGGAAGTTGCCATAACGTTTTTACATCGGTATCAACGCTGCTGCGTGCTGAATGAATAGCGTTCGATATACGTGATTCATAGTCCCAGGCAACAGTTCAACGTCGTCACATCTGAGGCAATGTTGCCGTTGGGGCAGGAGGTGTCGCGTTGCCTGGACAGATCGTTATCGACGACATCATAAATACATGTTTCTGTTCTCGCCGGATGCGTCACAGGAATCTGCCGCACGTCAGACAGGGGTGGTCTTATGTCTTCATAACATTCCAAAGGGATATATATATATATATATATATATGTATATATATGTATATATATGTATATATATATGTATATATATATATATCCCTTAGATATTTTATATATATAATATAGAGCGCAATTTCGGTAAAATGTTCAAAGCGCTGTACAGTCTCAATTCGATCAAACGATTCAAGATTCAATGTATAATCATGAAAAACTGCAATAAATAGATTAAATGTAGAACGAAATAAGTTAGTTATATTAAAACTATTAATTAAAGATATATATATATACACATATATATATACGTAGGTATATATATATATATATCTATATATATATATATTCATATATATATATATATATATATTCGCCTTTTTATACCCACTCGTTTCCTTGTAGCATTGACCTGTGGTCAAACAATTGATCATGTATTTTAGATAACACTACATTAATTAATTAGAGTTAACTATATGATATGCTTTTGTGAATGTCCTTAGATGCTTGAATTATGATACAGGGGAGGGGGGACACTGCGGCCAAACTAGTTGAAATCCTAAATGACAAAATGGCCCAGTGACACAAGAGGACATTGTAAGTAGCCAACCGGCGAGTGACGTGTAGTCATCGCGCGATTCAATAGAGGTAACGTGCGTGGCGATATCATACGGGCTAGAAGCCGATTGCTCAACAGCGTCAGTGAAAAGCAACTCCAAATTTTCGTCATCGAGGACTTGACGCAGCGCCGCGCTGGCTAGCGCCACAATGCAGTTAAAAAAGTGCGAAGAAAATAGCTGACTACTGGACCTATAATGGGAAAGTGGTTATCAAGACATCGGCTAACACGATCCGGGGCATCCACACGCAACAGGATATGAACGCATGGCCTGCGACTGGGAATCGGCCGGGTAAACGAACGGGTTTTTTTTGTATTTGTGTTACACGAGACAGCAATGACAATAAAAGAGAGATAAGTATTCACTACTACTGACGATGTGTTTCCTATCATACTGTTTTGTTGGTCCATAAATGGTGTAAGCTAGTGTTGTTTGATGTGTCAATGTCACCCCCAAGTACTTCAATGTATGTCGTGTACGACGTTTGCCTGATATGAATGTCACTGAGCACAACACACGGTCAAATACAGTATCTTACTGATATGAATGTCACTGAGCACAACACACGGTCAAATACAGTATCTTACTGATATGAATGTCACTGAGCAAAACACACGGTCAAATACAGTATCTTACTGATATGAATGTCACTGAGCAAAACACACGGTCAAATACAGTATCTTACTGATACGGGAGTAACACATAAAGAAATAGTTTTGGTAATTGGTAATTTGTCATAACATTTTGAAATGATTTCAAAAAATACAGAAAATCATTATTTATGTCTTCTGTCGGGCTATTACTATAACTAATTACTGCAGGGACAGTCACAATGGCCGCAGTGTGCAAGTTATTATCATTATTTATGTCTTCTGTCGGACTATTACTATAACTTATTACTGCAGGGACAGTCATAATGGCCGCAGTGTGCAAGTTATTATCATTATTTATGTCTTCTGTCGGGCTATTACTATAACTAATTACTGCAGGGACAGTCACAATGGCCGCAGTGTGCAAGTTATTATCATTATTTATGTCTTCTGTCGGGCTATTACTATAACTAATTACTGCAGGGACAGTCACAATGGCCGCAGTGTGCAAGTTATTATCATTATTTATGTCTTCTGTCGGACTATTACTATAACTTATTACTGCAGGGACAGTCACAATGGCCGCAGTGTGCAAGTTATTATCATTATTTATGTCTTCTGTCGGACTATTACTATAACTAACTACTGCAGGGACAGTCATAATGGCCGCAGTGTGCAAGTTATTATCATTATTTATGTCTTCTGTCGGACTATTACTATAACTTATTACTGCAGGGACAGTCACAATGGCCGCAGTGTGCAAGTTATTATCATTATTTATGTCTTCTGTCAGGCTATTACTATAACTAATTACTGCAGGGACAGTCATAATGGCCGCAGTGTGCAAGTTATTATCATTATTTATGTCTTCTGTCGGACTATTACTATAACTAATTACTGCAGGGACAGTCATAATGGCCGCAGTGTGCAAGTTATTATCATTATTTATGTCTTCTGTCGGACTATTACTATAACTTATTACTGCAGGGACAGTCACAATGGCCGCAGTGTGCAAGTTATTATCATTATTTATGTCTTCTGTCAGGCTATTACTATAACTAATTACTGCAGGGACAGTCATAATGGCCGCAGTGTGCAAGTTATTATCATTATTTATGTCTTCTGTCGGACTATTACTATAACTAATTACTGCAGGGACAGTCATAATGGCCGCAGTGTGCAAGTTATTATCATTATTTATGTCTTCTGTCGGGCTATTACTATAACTAATTACTGCAGGGACAGTCACAATGGCCGCAGTGTGCAAGTTATTATCATTATTTATGTCTTCTGTCGGACTATTACTATAACTAATTACTGCAGGGACAGTCATAATGGCCGCAGTGTGCAAGTTATTATCATTATTTATGTCTTCTGTCGGGCTATTACTATAACTTATTACTGCAGGGACAGTCATAATGGCCGCAGTGTGCAAGTTATTATCATTATTTATGTCTTCTGTCGGCACTGGGACAGTCATAATGGCCGCAGTGTGCAGGGACAGCAAGTTATTATCATTATTTATGTCTTCTGTCGGACTATTACTATAACTAATTACTGCAGGGACAGTCATAATGGCCGCAGTGTGCAAGTTATTATCATTATTTATGTCTTCTGTCGGGCTATTACTATAACTAATTACTGCAGGGACAGTCACAATGGCCGCAGTGTGCAAGTTATTATCATTATTTATGTCTTCTGTCGGGCTATTACTATAACTAATTACTGCAGGGACAGTCACAATGGCCGCAGTGTGCAAGTTATTATCATTATTTATGTCTTCTGTCGGACTATTACTATAACTAATTACTGCAGGGACAGTCATAATGGCCGCAGTGTGCAAGTTATTATCATTATTTATGTCTTCTGTCGGACTATTACTATAACTAATTACTGCAGGGACAGTCATAATGGCCGCAGTGTGCAAGTTATTATCATTATTTATGTCTTCTGTCGGACTATTACTATAACTTATTACTGCAGGGACAGTCACAATGGCCGCAGTGTGCAAGTTATTATCATTATTTATGTCTTCTGTCGGCTATTACTATAACTAATTACTGCAGGGACAGTCATAATGGCCGCAGTGTGCAAGTTATTATCATTATTTATGTCTTCTGTCGGGCTATTACTATAACTTATTACTGCAGGGACAGTCACAATGGCCGCAGTGTGCAAGTTATTATCATTATTTATGTCTTCTGTCGGCTATTACTATAACTAATTACTGCAGGGACAGTCAATGGCCGCAGTGTGCAAGTTATTATCATTATTTATGTCTTCTGTCGGGCTATTACTATAACTTATTACTGCAGGGACAGTCACAATGGCCGCAGTGTGCAAGTTATTATCATTATTTATGTCTTCTGTCGGGCTATTACTATAACTTATTACTGCAGGGACAGTCACAATGGCCGCAGTGTGCAAGTTATTATCATTATTTATGTCTTCTGTCAGGCTATTACTATAATTAATTACTGCAGGGACAGTCATAATGGCCGCAATTATTACCAAGTTATTATCATTATTTATGTCTTCTGTCGGACTATTACTATAACTAATTACTGCAGGGACAGTCATAATGGCCGCAGTGTGCAAGTTATTATCATTATTTATGTCTTCTGTCGGACTATTACTATAACTTATTACTGCAGGGACAGTCATAATGGCCGCAGTGTGCAAGTTATTATCATTATTTATGTCTTCTGTCGGGCTATTACTATAACTAATTACTGCAGGGACAGTCATAATGGCCGCAGTGTGCAAGTTATTATCATTATTTATGTCTTCTGTCGGGCTATTACTATAACTTATTACTGCAGGGACAGTCAATGGCCGCAGTGTGCAAGTTATTATCATTATTTATGTCTTCTGTCGGGCTATTACTATAACTTATTACTGCAGGGACAGTCACAATGGCCGCAGTGTGCAAGTTATTATCATTATTTATGTCTTCTGTCGGACTATTACTATAACTAATTACTGCAGGGACAGTCATAATGGCCGCAGTGTGCAAGTTATTATCATTATTTATGTCTTCTGTCGGGCTATTACTATAACTAATTACTGCAGGGACAGTCACAATGGCCGCAGTGTGCAAGTTATTATCATTATTTATGTCTTCTGTCGGGCTATTACTATAACTTATTACTGCAGGGACAGTCACAATGGCCGCAGTGTGCAAGTTATTATCATTATTTATGTCTTCTGTCGGGCTATTACTATAACTAATTACTGCAGGGACAGTCACAATGGCCGCAGTGTGCAAGTTATTATCATTATTTATGTCTTCTGTCGGACTATTACTATAACTAATTACTGCAGGGACAGTCATAATGGCCGCAGTGTGCAAGTTATTATCATTATTTATGTCTTCTGTCGGGCTATTACTATAACTAATTACTGCAGGGACAGTCATAATGGCCGCAGTGTGCAAGTTATTATCATTATTTATGTCTTCTGTCGGGCTATTACTATAACTAATTACTGCAGGTACAGTCATAATGGCCGCAGTGTGCAAGTTGTGAACGGGCGATATTTATTGCCTATGATCAAATATCATGACATAAACTATATCAGTGCAATTGTATTGACGCAACGAACAATACTCGACAAACAAAACATTGCTTAAATAAACGTGACATTCAAACACACATCAAAGGTCAGGGGTGTTAACTGCCAAAGGCACTGCTACTAGGTAGACGGGCCACCCCACCCTAGGCCAATATGAAGCGACGAACGTGCTGTACCTAAAGGAAATATACTTGCAAAACGCATCCATTGTTAAGGGAACCTGTCGTTGTACATGGGGAAACTGATGTTATCAACCCTAACAGTATACTAATATGTACAAGTACCGTTCCGAACATCACCCTAGCCCTCAGCCCTGGAGAGGAGAAATTCGATAGGTAAGATAAGATACGATAAGAAAATATAAGTTTATTTCAGATCCAGTCCTTAATATAAGGAAAGTTCCATAGTCATACATGTAATAACACCAACACGGGAAAGTTCCACAGTCATACATGTAATAACACCAACACGGGAAAGTTCCACAGTCATACATGTAATAACACAAACACGGGAAAGTTCCACAGTCATACATGTAATAACACCAACACGGGAAAGTTCCACAGTCATACATGTAATAACACCAACACGGGAAAGTTCCACAGTCATACATGTAATAACACCAACACGGGAAAGTTCCATAGTCATACATGTAATAACACCAACACGGGAAAGTTCCACAGTCATACATGTAATAACACCAACACGGGAAAGTTCCACAGTCATACATGTAATAACACCAACACGGGAAAGTTCCATAGTCATACATGTAATAACACCAACACGGGAAAGTTCCATAGTCATACATGTAATAACACCAACACGGGAAAGTTCCATAGTCATACATGTAATAACACCAACACGGGAAAGTTCCATAGTCATACATGTAATAACACCAACACGGGAAAGTTCCATAGTCATACATGTAATAACACCAACACGGGAAAGTTCCATAGTCATACATGTAATAACACCAACACGGGAAAGTTCCATAGTCATACATGTAATAACACCAACACGAGAAAGTTCCATAGTCATACATGTAATAACACCAACACGAGAAAGTTCCATAGTCATACATGTAATAACACCAACACGGGAAAGTTCCATAGTCATACATGTAATAACACCAACACGGGAAAGAGAAGAAAAGACACAAAGCTACTCAACACAAATGTGTTCATGTCCTAGCAGCCGTATCATGAATAATTAGTATCATAACATAAAGAATATTATCGTAGACAAAATAATTGTTTCATCCATTTTGTCTGCAGCAGAGACGAATAGATCATGTCACTATTTACAACACTGTGAACAATATAATTGTTAATCTTTTTCATCCGTTTCGTAAATGTATATATACTCCTTCTTATAACACATTGACAAGTTGGCAAGTTTGTATACGCAAACATTTCACTCACGCTAGAATATCTTGGGATCCCTAAAAAGATTCTCAGTGAATTGTTGTAGGCTACAGTTAATGTGTTCATTGTCTTAAGCCTATAGGTACTCCATAACTGGGCGGTGTACAGGCATGCACAATAAGTCTTAAGTCTATAGGTACTCCATAACTGGGCGGTGTACAGGCATGCACAATAAGTCTTAAGCCTGTAGGTACTCCATAACTGGGCTGTGTACAGGCATGCACAATAAGTCTTAAGTCTATAGGTACTCCATAACTGGGCGGTGTACAGGCATGCACAATAAGTCTTAAGCCTGTAGGTACTCCATAACTGGGCGGTGTACAGGCATGCACAATAAATCTTAAGCCTGTAGGTACTCCATAACTGGGCGGTGTACAGGCATGTACAGTAAGTCTTAAAAACAAGTAGCTTTACATTGGTGCTACATGAACATCATGCATGTATGAAGTAACTAAATCATCGACATGTCACTAGCAGGTAAACCGAGACGCAATCAGAATACCCTTCTACATTATATCACCCCAGCCCTCAACCCCAGCTGAGCAGACTGGAATGACAGGGTAGGGAATCCCAGAACAGTGAGACGCACGGACATAATGGTGGAGTCCGTGCTTCACGTGTAAATAGATAATAGATCGGAGTATCCTATTGCATCCCGTCACCCCGGCCCTCGGCCCCGGCTGAACAGACTGGTATGACAGGAGAAAGTAAAACTAGAACAGTTACATAAACTGGCAAATTGTTGATGCTTAAAACTGAACTAAAAACAAAGAGCATCTTGATAATGCAGGTACCCCAGCCATCAGCTACGGCTGAGCTTACTGGAACGACAGGCAAATATAACAGCACAGTGTTGTTAAATGTTTAACTCGCCAAAGCGTGATTCACGGTTTTTAAATGGACGAATCGGGGCGTCTGTCCGCTCCACCCTGGGCAGACTGTAGACAAGGATAAATCAGACGCAGACTGTTGCTATGCACTAATAAATTGTCACAGTGGGACTACCTAGACAGACTCGTCGCATCACGATGCATCCTCTCACCACAGCCCTTAGCTCCGGCTGAGCAGACAGGAATGGCAGGACAAAGATCGAAGACCAGTGTTCCCAAGTGGTCGAAGCACACTATCCATTGCGAAGGAAATTACTTATGCAACATGCGAACATAGCGGCGAAATGCCGCGGACTTCCATCTACCCACGCTTTTAACTTGTAGGACAGTACGACCCTTGGCAGCGGCTGTAGGAACGAGTGGCATTGGTAAAATGCAGGGTCGCTCCAAACAGTAAGAGAGTTGTTTGGAGAAATACGACCTAGTCACAGGACTGTGATCAGCAAATACAAATAATGGACCGTGTGTGGAGCTACGACAGCGTGAGTAGCGGCACAGGTATTGCACTGTGCAACAGTCAGATTCAGACTTGATGTCCAGGACAACAGGCGTTCCATTTGTTTGGTGTTTAAAATTCCTGATAGCTAATCGCAAAGTTGAATTAATGTTCTCCTGATTTATATAACCAACGTCGACATCACTATACTGTATCAGGGTGTCCTTTGATACACCCGGGCGAACCATAATTTCGCCTATATGTAGGAACCCATGAAATGCCAGCAAGAACATAGCCGCCATAGCTCGCTGCATATCGGAATCCTTTATGACTGCCTTAGTAGCGAGGATAAGATGAGTCAGAATGGAACGATCAATTGGTCGACGAGAATCTTTGGTGGCCAAATGATGCAGCAGGCACTGGCGAAACTATTGTGTCTCGAGTATTTTAGAGAATTGCGGTAGAAGTGAAATCGGCCTGTAGTTAGTAAACAAATGGTTCTCACCTGATTTAAATAAAGGAATTACTTTAGCTGGTTTCATCTTATGTGTGAAAACGCCACTTTTAAACGCCAGATTACATATATTAAGTGTCATAGGTCCAGAAATACATTCAATTATATTTTAACGAGACTCATCGTAATATCATAATGCCGTCACAATCGGCAGAAAATGTATTTCCGGTGCGTATAACCTCTTCTTTGTTAGTTGGTGTTAAAAACATCGAATGTTCATTGAGTGCGCCCATGTAATCATGAACTGACACTCCTCGTGGAGTTTCAATTTGTTTGGCTAGCTCTGGTCCAATGCTTGTAAAGTACTTGTTGAACGTGTTAGCAATCGTTGGCCGGTCACCGATTACAATATCATTGTTATTAAATTGTACAGGATAATTGCATTCAAGTCGATATTTCCCCATGATTTTACGTAACATTTTCTAAGTCCCGGATAGCTTGCCCCGGTGTTCTGGCAATAACTTAATATAATATTCACGTTTTACATATCGAATGAAGGCTTTTAGTTTATTTTTTATACGATTTATATCTCAATTCTATTAGCGAAGGTATTTCTATTAGCAAGAAACTGTTTGTATAACTTGTTTTTTTCGACTCGCATTTTTAGGTCATTCGAGAGCCAGGAGTTTTTATGTTCACGCTTGTTTTTATTATTATCTAGGCGAAATGGACAGTGTTAATTATACAGCATTGTGAAATTGTTAAGAAAATCGTTGTATGCCTCATTAATATGTTTGTGACAAAGCAACGAGTCCCACGGATGCGCGTTCAACGCAGCTTTTAGTGCATAGATACTGTCAACACTTGTATGACGTTTTGATTGAGCTGGACAACTACGACTACATCGGCCACCACCATACTTGCAAAATAGCAAAAACGGGCAAATTAACGCTTCTATCAGTAATATGTAATCCACTTCTGATATAACTATCAATATCGTTGGTAAATGTGTTATCAATAAGTGTTGCCGACACATTCGAGATTCTAGAGGCTTAGTAATTACTGGGTACATACCAAGACTGAACATCAAATCGAGGACATTGTTGGTATCACCATGTGACTCATATTTTAATACACCTATGTTGAAATCACAACAGGTAAATAAAGTTTTCTTAGTCACAACTTGGTTAAATAGGCGATCAGCGTTATCACAAAACAAAGTTAAGTCAGACCCGGGTGCTCTATATATGTATGCACTTATCACATGTTTACAGTTGGCTAACTTTAACTCAATCGTAACACATTCAAACACATCCTTGATAACCCTTGATTTACCCGATATACTAAAACAATCACGATCATCTTTGACAAATAGTGCCCCACCACCCCCTTGTTTGTAACCCCTTACAATGTGATCAGATGAATAACCTGATAATTGAAACCGGGACGTCTGATCGGTTTCTGCCCATGTTTCAGAAATAGCAATAACGTCGAAATCAATGTTTTCTCTGGATCACTATTGTTTTCGTGGTCATTGGCACTATATTCGGAGTATTCAAACAAACGAAAATTCAACTGATCAAATTTATCTAATACCTGGTTACTGAATTCATAGTCGGATTGCATAAATATAAACTCATCGTCGCATACTCGCGCAGAGAGGAGAGCGTCTAACCTGTCCAACGGCATTGCGAGTTAATGTCGTTGAGAATTGTTCAAACACTCGCCAAATCAGCGAGAGTCTTCATTTTACGTTTTTGTCCGTCTTCACGTACCTTGATGTAAACACAACAGTTCTGTGAGCACGCGCTGTGGATCTTGTTATCGCGCTTCAGCTGTCTCGCTTGCCTGAACAATTCGCTGTTCAACATTGATAGGTGGTCGTATCCCGTTTCATCATAATCTCGGTCTTCTTTTCAGCCAAATGAAGTTGCACTATGATCGACCGCTTGCCGTCACCCTAACCTGATGGTCGGTGTTTCATCTGCGTTGGTCGATGTGGAGCTGCGCGTTCTGGGCGTTGTTGACGTAGCTGTTGATGCGTAGCTGTGAATGTTAAGCCCAGTGACGATAATGTTCTTTTTCTCTGAGTTTTATTCCAGGTCATTCACTTGCGCTTCCAATTTGGATATTCTTTCGTCTTTTCATTTGATGATTTCGCGCAACTCGGCGATTCGTTTATCTGTCGCATTGTTTCTTTCCTTGATTTCGTCAAACGATTTGCAGAGAAAGTCGAGGGACTGACGTATTTCGGTCATCTCTGAATCGGTATGTTTTGGCATGGTGCATAGTGTATTGTTAGTTCGTAGAAAGTAAGCACATTTCAGGTGTGCATCACCACCGTGTTACTGGTATTCATGCTGTGGCATAGCTCTCGCACGCAGTCAGGCGTGGTGCGACGACCGCACGTACGGCTGGCGCATATTGTCACCTGTAGTTTTTGCAGGACTTCAGGACACTACGACAATGCGCCTTCTTGGTGAATTGCACAATTTTGTCAAGGTTCGTCAAGCGTGGTCGACTTAACCCCCCACCTCGTATTAGCCGACCACCCGCACAGCTGTTGATTGACGTTTCCGCGGTTTGGCAATGGCAGGTGGGCGATATAACCAGTGGTAGATGGTTCAATGTATTTTACACACAAAGCGGAACGTATACAATGCAGCCGCTTCAACATGGTAAACATCATACATTCATCTTTCCATGGCACTACTCAAGCAGGTGAGTGTGGGGTTGAGCAGGCCGTTGTCGTGTGTCACATATTTTATTCGGTTATATTACAGCTGAAAAGTGCATGGCCGTCGATAGTCTTCTTCTTCTTCTTCTTCTTCTTCTTCCAATACACGCCTAGCCTCAACATGCTGAGGATACAGGCGGTGCCGTGGCATGGCAGGCGAACAGGACATTTTTTGTTTGTTTTTAGAGTGCAATATATAAGGACACAAATTATTGTGTAAATAAACAGAAATACGTGCAGAAGAACTTGTTAACGTCTAAAACATGGGGTAGTGCAAAGTCTGGATTTTGCTTTTAAACGCATCCAGGCTGTTTTGATTTACATTATATTGAGGGAGGGAATTCCAAAGTCGAATGGTACTGGGGAAAAAAGAATACAAGTGGTAGTTGCATCTGGAGTGAGGGATAAGTTAAGATAAGGAATGTTGTTTTCTAGTGACTATATTTACAGGAATAAGGTATTGCTTTGCTGGTATACCCACTAGGCCATTTGCTATCTTGTACATCATACATAGTTTTGCATCGGTTCTTCTGTCTGATAGGGATCTCCATCCTAATGTCTGGAGCATGTGTTACACTGGAGGTGTTGTGGTGGCGATATAAGACATATCGGGCTGCACGGCGTTGAATCATTTCTAGTTTGTTTATTTGTGTAAGGGTATAGGGATCCCAGACAGTACAGCTGTTCTCCACGATGGGTCTGACAAAGGTGAAATAGGCCTGAGTTTTTATTTGAATTGACGGAACTTTGAGATTTCTGCGGAGAAAGCCTAGTGATCTATTTGCTTTTAGACAAATGCTATTTATGTGGGCATTCCACCGGAGATCTGAGGTTATGGTTACACCAAGATATTTTACCTGTGAAACAGTTTTTAGTGTTTGACCATGAAGCATGTATTGATTGTTAATGACAGTTTTGTTTCTTGTTACAGGTATGACATGGCATTTTTGAAGATTGAATTCCATGTTCTAGGTTATGGCCCATTTTCCAAGTTTGTGAAGATCTTCCTGGAGCACAGCTGTATTTGTCTTAGGCTTAACGGCTATATACATTATGGTGTCATCAAAAAAAAATCTAACTGTAGATGAAATATTGTCTGGGATGTCATTTATGTAAAAGAGGAATAGACAAGGGCCAAGTACAGAGCCTTGTGGTACTCCTGATGTTGCGGGCACCTCAGAGGAGACCCCGCCCTCTATTATGACTCTTTGAGTTCTGTCTGTTAAAAATGATCGAATCCAGGAATTTTTTTGCCTTGGATGCCATAGTGATGGAGTTTGTAAATAAGTTTTTTTATGGCTGACCTTATCAAATGCTTTAGAGAAATCCATCACTATGACATCCGTTTGCGTGCCAGACTGCATATTGGTAACTAAGTCATGTATGAACTGAATAAGCTGTGTCTCACAAGATACTTGGGAGCGAAAGCCATGTTGAAGATGATAAAGAATGTTGTGTGAATATGCATGTTTCATTATACTACTAACCAAGATATGTTCCATTAATTTTGATGCTATGCATGTCAGGGAAATGGGCCTATAATTTGAAGCTATGTATTTTTTATTTTTTTATTTTTTTGTGTGATTACATGCCAATCCTTGTAGACAATTTCAACATATGGAGACCAATATGTATGGCTAAAATGAACTAATTCGGATCATTGCGGTCGCTGCACAATTCTAGAATCACACCCTGCAATGATATTCTCAGTCACATTCGGGGTATGTTTATGTAGATTATCAACTGTTCTTGTTTTCTCAGTTATTATAAATAGGTTACTGTAAAAAAAACAGGTGCTGGATGTCTAACTGGTAGAAGTGTATGGATCACCTGCTTCCTACGGTGGCCAACTTTTCACTAAAATACACACCGACCACACACACACACACACACACACACACACACACACACACACACACACACACACACACACACACACACACACACACACACACACACACACACACACACGCACGCACGCACACACACACACACACACACATACACATACACACACACACACACACACACACGGCGGACACGGCGGACACGGCGGACACGCAGGCAGGAAGGCAGACTTATCATAGAATAGACGGCAAGAGGAACCACTCAGCCTAAATACTGGTCGAAAAGTGAAGCCACGCAATTAGTGACGCCACTAGGTGGCTAGCTAGGAGAACTTCGTAGCGGCGATAACTTGTCAATACTGTCTCACGCTTGTTACAGTAAATCAGCACTCATATAATTATGTATGTGCGTTCGTATGTGTACGCATGTTCAAAAACATACATCATTTTTTAAAGGCAAATATATATTTTGTGTACACCATCACAGTATCTTCAAAACGTCTGTGAGAACTTCTGTAGTTTTCTGTTTCTCCCTCTTGATGTGGTGAACTTGTTATTGTTGTTCCTCAAGACAGCATGAAGATATAATGTTGATAAACAAATTCAACACATAGTCTTTTAATTTGCATCAACAGGCAGGACAGACAAATGCGTGGTTAGGAATTTCTTGGCAGAGAAATTGCAGAAGCGATAACTTTCTGTACACAGAAAGAAAGAAAGAAAATATTGGATTATTTTATACCAGAAATCGAAAAGGATTGTTGTCCATTTTGAAACAGCGGCATCGCTACATGTCGATGTACCCTCCAGTTTGAGAGTCAGCCGACAAAAACATCTCCCACACCTTAACTTACTACAAGAGTTCAAAATAAAGAGACACTGATATGTATATATACGAACAAAATGTATTTACATAGATGCAATATACAAATCGTCTAAATCATAGTTGTAACGGATTCTAGTCCGTTTGAAATAGCGGCACAGCCTGTTGACATCCTCATAACACCAGTTGGACTCGGAGTACACGGAACATTATCCAGACATTTATTTATCACTAAAGCTGTAATGAACATAAACTACACACAAAATGTCGTACTCTCTCTCTCTCTCTCTCTCTCTCTCTCTCTGTCTCTCTCTCTCTCTCTCTCTCTCTCTCTCTCTCTCTCTCTCTCTCTCTCTCTCTCTCTCTCTCTCTCTCTCTCTCTCTCTCTCTTTCTCTCGCTCTTCCTCATTCAATGGTTACACATAGATGAAGGTGTGTGCGTATCGAGTGAATTCTTCGGTTTATTTCATAAGTTATTAAATATAAATATCAAGAACGTCAACAGTGAATGATAACACCACCAAGCTCAATTATATGTACCTTTTGGCATATTTTGGAAAGCGAAAAAACATTCTCCGGACATTTATTTCAAGAATTTGAACAATTCGGTGTGCAGCACCAAGCGGTCTATCGCGCTATCGTGTAGTTCTTCTAGTTCGCCGCCGGAGGCCGCTGTTGCATACCGGCTTCACTAAAATAGTGAAGTGGTTCCCCTTGCCGTCTATTCTTTTTGAACATATTGCATGTTTAACTTATTGACCACTATGGTGATAGCTTGTTTAAACTATTTGGTAATATTTCCAGGTGCACGTCGACACCCTGGAGAAGTCGACCAACGCAGGCCGTTCGACGGCTACTTGCTGCGGTGTGAGCTGACGCACTCCGAGCAACCTGCAGACTGTGCCGCCGTCTGCACGTTCTGTTGCAGCTGCTCCAAACGAGGCTGTGTTTTGTGTTTATCCGCATCTTTGGACGATACGGAGCTGTCAGATCGTTGTGTGAAGTGGAACTTATGTTACCGTAGCTTCGATAAACACAATTGTGTGGAGCGCCGTGGTGCAGTGCCTAGAACGTCGGACTCTAGAATAAGAGAACCCGGGTTCGAATCATGTGCTGCGGTGTCGAAATTTAGGCAAATTCGTTCATTCTACTTTGTCCCAATTCACTCAGCTGTATCAACGAGTATCTGACTATACACAGTGGCCGATATTTGATTACGAATAGTCTTCGCGCATTAATTGTAGCATGGTTGGATGCTTCCCAGAGACGTTGAGATGATGTTCGATTGAACAGGTCTGCCAGGGAGTAAAGAGTAACGCTCTATGAGCAGTCCTGAGGACTGGACACTATAAGAACTTACCTTTTTGAACTAGGCAAAGAGTGAGGTAAGAAATGAACAAACCTTGGTGACGCTGGACATGCAATGTAGTTATTTGTTTAGATAATACCATTATCCTTAATCGAAAACAAATAAAATGTTTAGGAAAACGTATTAAAGCATGATTTAGCATGCAGCTGTACACAGGTGTGGAGTTTGTATGATTTAGCACGCAGCTGTACACAGGTGTGGAGTTTGTATGATTTAGCACGCAGCTGTGCACAGGTGTGGAGTTTGTATGATTTAGCACGCAGCTGTACACAGGTGTGGAGTTTGTATGATTTAGCACGCAGCTGTGCACAGGTGTGGAGTTTGTATGATTTAGCACGCAGCTGTGCACAGGTGTGGAGTTTGTATGATTTAGCGTGCAACTGTGCACAGGTGTGGAGTTTGTATGATTTAGCACGCAGCTGTGCACAGGTGTGGAGTTTGTATGATTTAGCACGCAGCTGTGCACAGGTGTGGAGTTTGTATGATTTAGCACGCAGCTGTGCACAGGTGTGGAGTTTGTATGATTTAGCACGCAGCTGTGCACAGGTGTGGAGTTTGTATGATTTAGCACGCAGCTGTGCACAGGTGTGGAGTTTGTATGATTTAGCACGCAGCTGTGCACAGGTGTGGAGTTTGTATGATTTAGCGTGCAACTGTGCACAGGTGTGGAGTTTGTATGATTTAGCACGCAGCTGTGCACAGGTGTGGAGTTTGTATGATTTAGCACGCAGCTGTGCACAGGTGTGGAGTTTGTATGATTTAGCACGCAGCTGTGCACAGGTGTGGAGTTTGTATGATTTAGCACGCAGCTGTGCACAGGTGTGGAGTTTGTATGATTTAGCACGCAGCTGTGCACAGGTGTGGAGTTTGTATGATTTAGCGTGCAACTGTGCACAGGTGTGGAGTTTGTATGATTTAGCGTGCAACTGTGCACAGGTGTGGAGTTTGTATGATTTAGCGTGCAACTGTGCACAGGTGTGGAGTTTGTATGATTTAGCGTGCAACTGTGCACAGGTGTGGAGTTTGTATGATTTAGCGCGCAACTGTGCACAGGTGTGGAGTTTGTATGATTTAGCACGCAGCTGTGCACAGGTGTGGAGTTTGTATGATTTAGCGTGCTACTGTGCACAGGTGTGGAGTTTGTATGATTTAGCACGCAGCTGTGCACAGGTGTGGAGTTTGTATGATTTAGCGTGCAACTGTGCACAGGTGTGGAGTTTGTATGATTTAGCGTGCAACTGTGCACAGGTGTGGAGTTTGTATGATTTAGCGTGCAACTGTACACAGGTGTGGAGTTTGTATGATTTAGCGTGCAACTGTGCACAGGTGTGGAGTTTGTATGATTTAGCGTGCAACTGTGCACAGGTGTGGAGTTTGTATGACTTAGCGTGCAACTGTGCACAGGTGTGGAGTTTGTATGATTTAGCGTGCAACTGTGCACAGGTGTGGAGTTTGTATGATTTAGCGTGCAACTGTGCACAGGTGTGGAGTTTGTATGATTTAGCACTTACATATGTTGTTTTATAATCGGATCCACAACGTGGTTGACAGTTAGTCAATGTACACCAATATACACTGTATTGTATGTATCAATGCTGTTGTTTATAAAACATTGACCAAGCATGATATGATCGACACAAAATCAATGAATAACACTCCAAAATAGGCCATACGTGACCGCTAGCAAGTGATGACGCTGGACACGTTGCGAAGTCGCTGGACACAGGTTGGACAGAACTGACTCTAAGAACACTGGTTTTCCTTACAACTGAATACACATAATTTATGTGGCTGCATTTGTTCGTGCAACTTTTTCGAATTTAGCAGGAGCTAGGCCTATTACATATCACCGGTAGAGATGTAATTATATATGTATATATGAGTGTGAATTTAGAGGTTGTGGATCCGTTGACATTGAGTTGTCATACGTGTCACTTGCTCACGTAATATAACCATGTCCTCAGTGAAGGGTTTGTGGGTAGAAGGTTGTGGATCCGTTGACATTGAGTTGTCACACGTGTCACTTGCTCAGGTAATATAACCATGTCCTCAGTGAAGGGTTTGTAGGTAGAACAACTTGGTCAGAAACCCCTCAAGCACTTGCTGTGTCCGCTTTTTGTATTTACCATCTGACTGGACAATGTCCATTACATTGTGGTCGCTACGTGGCAACATTACTGTGGTTGTTTCCAAACTGTTCAAGTGATCATATATTTAAACTCTTCTTGACATGTGTGTTTACACAACCCGTCCGGACTTGTTAGCATATCAGCCAGTCTGTTGGATCTTATTTTCGAAGGACTATTTTGTTGTATGTTACATAAGCAGATGGTATTGCTTTTGAAGCTAACACCAGGGTTCGGTATTGGCTGACAAAACACGCAGGTTATGATTTTTGTATTTGGATTTCCCACATACAAATTTACCGTTCGTTTCTGGTACAAGTTCATCTAAACTGGGAAAACATCGGTTCATTGCTCGCAAAACGTGTCGTATTAGAGTCGGAAAAGGCATTGCCCATTTTAATTCTTCTGGATCAAGGTATATATGCGCTCTGAGCGGTGTTTGTAAGTTTTCGGTATGATGACGCTGGACACGCGATGACGCTGGACACGCCACCATTTCGTTTTTTCCTTCTTTGACCAAGAAATATCGTTAATATTGGAAGGACCATCGAGGGAATTAAAGCAGGGTGGTAGCAAGTTAAAACGGTGTACGTTTTCTAGGTTTTTGTACGTAGCCTTTTCTGTCGATGATACTGGACACGCACTTAAAGCACCACCCTACATTTTTTTTAAATTCAATGTTCTACATTTTCCTCAAATTTAGATTCAGTCCCATAATTTTTTTTTTTTCAGGATTCCTTTGCTAACTTTATCAGATGTCGAAATACCCAGCAATAGCAACGGTAAAATAATATAGTGGACCAATCTAAGGTGATGACGGTGGACACGCAAAAAGTGGTCATTATAGAAGACACATTGTGGTGTTTTTATTTCTCGTTTTGTGAACTTGATTTGTTCAACTTTTGATATTTGTTTTGGAAACTTGATTTTGTTTTTTGTACACTGCCAAGATATACCCTATTTGCACAGTGAAATCAGAAATAAGAAATATAGCACAGATTTTGTATGGTAGCGTTTCCAAGTTTGGAAAGGTCAATTGGACATGCCAGTTTGGTCGATTTTGCCTCTTTACAAATTAAAAAGGTGAACAAACTATAAATGTCCTGAAGGCTCTTACATAATCCAATCGTTGATGAAATGTTCGTAAGCCTGACTTTATAATCCACGGTGTGAGAAACACGATTTTTTGGGACATTGGCCCTTCAACGAAACATTCCTGGAATCAAAATGTCGAATATTCCGATTTCCATTTGACGGTGTCGGTACCAATACTTTGTTTTAAATAAAACGTTGTTATACTAGATAAAATAATTCCTTGTCTTTTGTAGAAATTTGTGGATCACAGCTGTTCTGGGTGTCTAACTTTCTAACTTAACCCTTCGTCTACCCCTCGACTACGAAACGATATTAATGGTTGTTTTAGTGGTACGTTGGCTACGGCGGCACTACGGGTATTTAGATTATTATTACTATTGCAGGAAACGCCGGATTTAGGACTGCGGGCGACCCTGGGCAATGATTTGCCGGGTATCGTATGATACGAGTTCTCTCTCCTTCTGGTTTCTACAATATCGATTTCGCATCAAAATATGACTTTGAAAACACTAATTTACATCTAATTGAAGCAATCGAATTAGATATAAATGCAGATCGACACCAAAGTAATTACCCAAAAAGCGTTTTGTGGTGGCCCTCATAAATGTTATATTGCAGGGCGCCGGGGCAACTACGTTGTCTGCCCTGCCCTAAATCCGGCACAAACTAGGCAACAATAACGTTTGCATTCCATAAAATGTTTTCACAATTCAGTTCCCCCAACTAGGCCATTCTTCCAGATAATTTCTGAACACTCATTTTTTACAATAGAAAAATAACATGATAACTCAATTGGAATTGAGTTTAGTTGGCTCGATAGTTGCACACTTACACGGCCGAACAATAGCCTTTGCCGTTACAACTAATATTAGTTGTTTACGCTCTGCTACTCGGGGCCATGAAGTTACCAATGTTCCGACATTGCGTGGCGAAATGAAGCAGCCTATGGGTACAGTAGACTAGACAGGTAAGTTTGTATAATATAGATTATATATGCAATACGTGTATTTTGCAAGGAACACTAAGGTGGCTGTGTTAAAAAAGATAAAGATAAAGCTGTTTACCAGAAGGTGTTTCGAGCAGGGTCATGTTCACGCGAGTGTACGCCGGACAAAACAAGTGAGTCACGGCCTGGGGCAGCGACGTCCATTAGCTAATAATCACAAAATATATTAGTCAACACAAGTTGGCAAGTATTCTCTGTCTCTCTATCTGTCTGTCTGTCTGTCTGTCTGTCTGTCTGTCTGTCTGTCTGTCTGTCTGTCTTTCTGTCTGTCTGTCTGTCTGTCTGTCTGTCTGTCTGTCTATCTCTCTCTCTCTCTCTCTCTCTCTCTCTCTCTCTCTCTCTCTCTCTCTCTCTCTCTCTCTCTCTCTCTCTCTCTCTCTCTCTCTCTCTCTCTCTCTCTCTCTCTCTCTCTCTCCCACTCTCTCTCTCTCTCTCTCTCTCTCTCTCTCTCAAATAAAACCCAGTCATAATCTTTATTCTGATTCGGGGTAAAGCTAGCGGCGAACGATTCCAAGTCGTTACTTCCCAGGCGGATGTGAGGGGCGGAAACAGTGTTGCCGCCTCACGGAGGTGCAGTCGTTTTTTATGTGCACAAAGCGAATGGGACCCGAATGCCTGAAGCGTAAATATCGATGCCCGATGTGAAACGAATCAGTCTCTGATCACATTCCTCAAAGCAATGCGATTTCGTCTAACACGAACAGGTGTCTACGAATCCACTGCCAACTAAAGTATGGAAAATGGGTTTATATAACTAATGCAATTACAATGATCACAGACGAAAACACCTCGTAATGTAGGTAAAGTTATCAGCCAGCTGCTGCGTACCACTGGTTGCTAGTACGTTTTACGTTATTACACCTGGGCTGTTACCTGTAGCTACCGGTGAAGACGGGGTGTGACGTCACGGTGGACTGCGGTGTCGCGTCATGCACTGTCTAAAATTCAACCCGCGCTCGTTAGAACGTATTAAACTGTTTTATCTACTTGAAACGATTTACAAGCATAGTTTTGTATTTATTTCGCTATTTTACAAGCACGAATGCGCTGCATGTTGGCCAATATAGCCGGAGTTTATAAAGCATCGACCAATCGCGATATAAATCAACAAATAACTCTCTAAAAATCATTATTTGACTATTGAAAATGATCACTCTGGATACTTTGGGAAGACGCTGGCAACTGGACGGACGGAACTGAGTAGTATAAAAAAACATTGGTTCTCCTTACAACGCAATAAATGTAAGTAATTGGGATGAATTTGTGAATGGATCTACGTTTGCACGTGACTGCAGATATCCTACTACTGTTGCATTTAGATTTGAAGCTCGCCTAACTATAACTAACCGGTGTGGTGTTGGCCTACAGTGTGCGCATCCGTTTACAAAAATATTACACGTGTTACATAAAAAAGAAATATAAACGCATCATCAATGAAGGTTTTGTAGAACAAAGTCAAGCACTTGTTTTATCCGCTATATATATATATGTGTGTGTGTGTGTGTGTGTGCGTGTGCGTGTGCGTGTGCGTGTGCGTGTGCGTGCGCGTGCGCGTGCGTGTGCGTGTGCGTGTGCGCGTGCGCGTGCGTGTGTGTGTCATCTGACAGGACAGTGTCAATTCGTCACAAATATGTACAATTACTGTGGTTGTTTCAAGACTGTTCAAATGATCATCTAAGAACTCTTCCTGATACGCATTTTGGCAGAAAACATCCCGGCTTTCAACCATGCTGGCCTGCATTTATGACTTAGTTTCAAAGCAGTGCAATTTTTTTTAGGCGTACCATAGCTTCGTGCTTTGCCGTTGACTGACATTAAAAGCAGAATGTGTTTTGGTAAATTTCCTCGTACAATTTAGCATTTTCACCGCAATGTCTTGCCCAGGAATAATTGGAATGTATTCAGCCTTTTCTACTACTCCATCACGTCTAACAGCAGACAGCAGACAGCAGACAGCAGACAGCAGACAGCAGACAGCAGACAGCAGACAGCAGACGATCGACTTTCACACGTTGTTTTGTTGTCTTGCGAGCTGTTGCTTGCAGCTGTCCAGTTGCAAAGTCTTAGTTGTCATGTTCCATGCACAAGTCATTTCCAAGAGACTACCTAAGAACAATGTCCCATTTGTTTTCACGGACTGTTTTACACCGCGATCAAAAGTACTTCATGCATAAGCAGCATGGGCCTTTCTCACTTTGTGATTAAATGCTTGGCGCGTCATTTACAGTAACGCCAGTGCGGCTAGTGTGCCTACTTGCGTTGGTAGAACGTTGATTGTGGAAGTAGTATAACGTTGGACAAAATGCTACCCCTCCTACCACATTTCCAGTATTGCACCGTATCTGATTCTCCAAGAGCCATGCTCATTGTCGCTTAATTCTACTTTGTTTCAAAGCATTGGCCTGCTTCTACGTAAATTATTTCTAGTTTCAGCAACGAACGATTTAGGTTGGACAAAAATGTTAACAAAGCTTTCTCACCTGAAATGGGTTCGTTGGTGGTATGTCTCACCACCAAAAAACCCCCACCCGAATCCACCCATGGCAAAACCTCTTTCTCGGCTCAAATCTAAGATGGCCGACATTATACAGGGTCTAATATTCAAATGAACCTAATTCTGGAACTAAGCAACATAAAAACACGTTTGAGGTGTCATTTCCAACTAACTTTAGGATGTCCATTCGCTTGGTGACACTTTGGAGGGAGGTCGTTAGAGGTCAAGGTCATGCGATAAGGACAAGGTCTAGGCAAAATTTGATAAAATAACCTGGAAATAAGCTGGATTCCGACCAAAGTGGCATGACTTTGCAACCAAGTGACGTTATAAACATACATTTAGGTGTCATTGCAACCATAATACACTTGGTTACAATGACACTTAGATATGTGTTTATAACTTCATTTCGTTGCAAAGTCATACCACTTTGATCCGAATCCACCTTATTTTTCCAGATTATTTTATCAAATTGTGTCTTGACCTTGACCTTATCGCATGACCTTGACCTCTAACGACTTCCAAAGTGTCACCAAACGAATGTACATCCTAAATTCGTTGGAAATGACACCTCAAACGTGTTTTTATGTTGCTTAGTTAAAAAATTAGGTACATTTGAATATTAGACCCAGTATAATGTCGGCCATCTTGGATTTGAGCCGAGAAAGAGGTTTTTTGCAAGCAATACTTAATCAACATGTTGTCATAGCTAACCCCTTTCCACAGCTTACACCTGTATTCATGACTTTTGTTCTATTACATGTGTATATTGTATTTTGTTTTACTATTACACGTACAACTACGGTGAATGTTATAATGACATGCTGCACAGAATGTGCCAAGTTATCTCTTTTTATATTATAGTTTGTTTATTTGATTGTTCTGTTGTTTCTGGTAGTAGCGTAAAGACGACGGACTGGTGAGATTGGATTAATATACCAACTAGATTTGTAAATGGGCGATGATATTGGTATTGATCGGATCCAAACAAATGGAAATTTTGATTTTAGAAATTTGTAGAATGATATTAATCATTACGAAGGTGACATATATCATGATTCTCCTTTTCCTTTAAAATGCAAATCATTGCAAATACTTTACTCCAATTGAATTTTCCAATGCTTTCCATTGTGACCAGATATCTCTATCGATGTTCTATATAAACTGTCGCAGTTTAGAGGCACATTGGGATTCTACGCAAGAATTACTTTTTAATCTATCTTCAAATGGCCTCAAACTTGCTTTAATTAGTTTAACAGAAATATTTATAATTCGTGATTCCCAACAATACAACATAAGTGGGTAGCACAGTTTGCTTTTTAATATAAGACTACAAAATGATGACGCGCACGGCGGGGTTAGAATATAAATATTAACGAAAGCTTGGCCTCCTTTAAACATGACGATCTTTCCATATTTATTCTTCATGTATTTGAGTCTATATTTTTTTGAAGTTTAAGGTAATCATAATAAACCTATTGTAGTAGGTGTAATTTATCGACCAAACACTTATCCCCGTGCATATATATATCTGTTTAAAAGCAAAATTATAGAAATACAGGATAAAATTTCAAATGAATACAAAAGCTGCTTATTTAATGGGCGATTATAACATTAATTTGCAACATTTTGTCACCCATAAAAAAATCAACGACTTCATAGATAACGTAATATCCCAATGTTTGTTCCGCATATAACCAAACCAACAAGAATAACATTATATTCCGCAACACTTATAGACCACTTATATTCAAATCATACTCATCCTAGTTATGTATCGGGGATTATTATAACTGACTTAGCCGATCACTTTGGAATATTTCACATAATCTATGGAACACCTCGACAAAAAAGATCATTATATAAGCAGGTACGACAGTTGACCCAAACAAATATTTTATCATTTAGAAATCTATTGGCTAAGGCTGATTACTCAACTGTATTGTTCATTGCCATTGCGAATGAAGCTTACGATAATTTTATGATAATATACAAATCACTTTTCGAAATACCCTATCCAAATAAATATGTTAACTTTAAGACAAATACATTAAACAAGAACAGAACCTTGGATGACGCCAGGCATATTGACTTCATTGCTAAATAAACCAAAATTATTCCGAAAGAAATTAAACAGACCTAATCCAGAGAAATAATCAATAAATATAGAGAACATTGTAGAGTTTTTAATAAGATTAAACGAGCAGCAAAAAGTACTTATTACACAGACATGCTGAAGGATTGTAAGCACAAAATCAAAGAAACATGGGCTGTGTTACGACAGGCAATACATTCTCCAAACTACCTGAAACCTTCACCATAAACGGACAAGAAAATTCTAATTTTAAAAAAATTGCAGAAGAATTTAATAATTTTGTTGTTGAAATAAGTAAATCAATAATCGACTCAGTAGCTCTTTCTGTTAAGCAATTTGATACACACCTCCAAGGAAATTATTGTTCATGCAACCTACACAGACAACTGAAATTAAAACAATTATTCAAAAGCTTAAAACTAAATGTACCGAATGATTCGACGGCTTATCCACTAAACTACTGCAAGCGACCATACACGAAGTAGCCATTCAGCTTGAACATAATATGCGGCGTCTCACCAAAAGCGAAAGTATCAAATGAAATTGCAAAGCACCGACTTGTCTATTGGACAAACCACGGATTTAAATCTGAGTAACCGTGAATATGAAACTGTCACTGTAAATTAATGACATAGGTAATCATACAGGTGCGTCTGAATGAAGTTCGCGGTCTAAACACCAGGATTGTGGTGAGCAGAGGGTAGTTCGACAAGATTGTAATTCATCTGCACCAGCTAGTATCACCTCTGGTGTTCCAGAAGGAAGCGTGCGATGACTCCTCGTATTACTTGTCAATATCAACGCATTGCATAAAAGGTTGTCTCCACCTGCCGTCTCTTCGCAGGCAGTAGCCTCATGTATAGAAAGATCAAAAACAAAGACGACAGCCAGATCTTGAACGATGAACTCAACAAACCGTGGGGGAGAAGGACTGGAAGATGGCATTCAATCTAAGCAAGTGTGAGACCATTAGAACCACTCGGAAGCGAAACCCAATTACGACGTCACCGTTGTAAAGATTGAACAGAAAGTACTTCGTGGTCGCAGTAGCTTGAACTCTGAATTGGAACCTCCGTAGCTGCCGATACAAGATCAAGGCATAGTGTTGAGAAGCACTGTTCAGGCACATCTTAGAGTATGCCAGCTTATCACTGGACCAACATCCAGCGGCAGGCCGCGATAATCGTGACTGGGGAATGACTACAAGACCACCCATAGGCGTACCCAGGGGGCTGGGCGCACGTGCCCCGTAGATCATTGGAATTTCGCATGCCCGTACACTTTTTGAATGGGCCCGCGTGATCGTGTCATGTGCCACCGTTCAACCCCCCCCCCCCCCCCCCCCCCCCCCCGACTCCCAGTGTTACCAGTCAAGGAGACAGCGGAGGAGCTGTTCAAAGCAAAGTTCCGGCGCGGCAGCGAAAAATGTTCTACACCATTTCGTTCGGCCACCTTTGGAGGTTTTCGTCCCCCTCCCCCCTCCCCAAGACTACGCGCTCTGGATCTGCCTCTGCCACCAGCAGCTAAGTGAAATTATCCAGAACCTTGGCTGGAAATCCTTACAACATCGAAGGAAAGCCGCCATGATAAACATGATTTTCCGTGCATTAAACCACCTATAGGCCTATCAACAGCCACGTATCTTTGTATATACACTATCAACAAGACATTGTCCCATCTCCAACCCTACACATTTTCAAGGGAAGGTTGGCTACTCTTGACGTTAAGACATTTCCCCAATCCACATCGCTTCACATGCAACACGTCATACAAATAGTCTTTGTGGCATTGTTGAGTTCCAAATAGCGTTCCGGTTTGTATCAACACGCGCAGTTACATCGTTCGTATTAAATCTTTACGGTGTAGCAATGGCCGCAGCAGCGCAGACAGACAAAAAGCAAAAAACATGAGGAATACTGTCTGTTTACTATGGCGAAATTGAGGTGAGTCCAAACAAGAGTTTGCTGCAGTGACATACCCTTCGTTTTAACACTATTTGCTATTTCCAACTTTCCCCATTCGTCAGTTTGCCCCACTTTCCCCTCTGAGGCAGTAACGTTGAGCGACGCCTCGATTTGAAATGACCCATTTATGGTAGCGAAGTTCGGACTTCGGATGGAATGCGTTGCCACTATTACCAGTAGTGACATAAGATTTTACTCCCATTTGGTGCATTGGACGCGGACGTGAAAGCAAAGTATAGTTTTAGGAGTTATTCAATGCGAAGCAGATCGGCTGGCCAAGTAAGTATAAAGCTAGACTGTGTCTAGACATGTGTATTTATAACCACATTGTCCAGAATTGGTAGCGATGTATTGCTGATGTCAACGTTTCTAACGCTAGTAAGCGAAACTGTCAAAATATCTTATATCAAAACTAGGATACTACAGGAAACCGATGTATGTTTAGCATCAGAAGCCTGCTACATGAATACGATACATATTGCCTTAATGCGTACTATTTTAAGGTAACTTTTAATATCTAATTTGTACATGTATCATATCACGGTATAATATATTAGTTTGTATGTAGAGGAGACCGGAGCGGGTTGGCGCTTGGAACAATTTGAATTTTGCGATCCATTGGAAAACGAATGCTCTTATCCTGCTCTGGTTCCGATAACTTTTCGCACAACCCCAACAAATTGCAGACGCAAAGATAAAACCACGCACACATGACGATTTGTCGCTTTTTCACTACGTTGAGTAATAAAATTGAAAGAAGATCAATGTCTTCCACATCGTGGTCACATGCTGTGTAATAAAGCATAACGGATATATGACATATGCACACTCGTGGAAAGGAAAACATCCTATTACACCGCATATTGTTGTATTGTCGGGGGGGGGGGGTTGGCGCATGCATCATCCTTGCCAGGTGTGTTTTACCTTATTAAACTCACACTATCTGGATTATGACAACACACTATTGATTGTATTTATTTTGAATTGCTACATGAACCATTTGGTTACCATTATGTCGGTAATAAATTAATAATAAACCAAACGGAAGAAGTGGTGCGGGATGACTTATGCAAATAATGCAGCAACACTGTAGTTACATTTTCAGCACGAATCGAATTAAACGCTAAATTGACGTTTCTGTTTGCGTCGAATCCAAACAAGAAACAAGTCATATTACTAAGGTCATCGAAGTGACACCAGTGAGTCTGACAACGATGTTTTCTTACTTTCGCTCCACATTTCTCACTCGGTGTTATACCAACATTCGGCGATAACATACTGATACTACCAGACATTCGTGAATCGTACCTATCAAACGATGTTTTCAGTGCCAAAGAGATTGTGGCACTGCAAGTAATCCCCCGAACTATTTGCACAAGGTTTGATCACTGCACCGTACAATCTGGAAATCGTTTCGTTCAGTAAACGAAACGAGTTCAGCAAATTATCGCACAAAGAAGGTACTGGTGCATGGCGATCCGTACAATGTAAGACACCTATGTGACTCTGGTGTTTGATGCCAGTAAACTCTTTCATATGGTCATTTCAGTGCATTGGGTTGAATAAATAACTATTCATATATAACATATGTTTCATGTGATGCGCCAACGTACCGCAGGGGGTGCGCCAACCAACCTCGTACACAGGGCATGTTGGCGCAGTTGAGAATGGGGTCAGGTAACGACAATTTCGTAAATAATGCAATAGCTAGACAATCCCTGAATATACATTATAATATAAGATATAACAGGGAACATATCTATACAAAGTGCAGTGATTTTGCTAAGTGTGCTGATAGCAGAGACCATGACCCCCAAAGCAGGGACCGCACAACCTGTCCTGCCCAAGTGACAGCGCGTCGCGGAGTCGTGGACAACTACGAATACAATAGGACGTGTAAAACTATTAAATCATAGACATTTGTTTTGATTCATGTAAGTTAAGTTCCATCTGTGTTAATTGTTTAAAAAGTCAGTGTATAGTTAACATACAATGTAGACCTACGTATCTCTGACTTTACAGACTCTGCTGTCTGTAGACAATGCTATGAGGACATTCATTCTCCTACCACCATGGTGGAAATTAAATCCGTGCATCCAGGAATCGCCGTGCTTAATCTAGCTGCAAGTGGAAGCACAGGAAGGCCGTTTTATTTGTTATATGTGTGTTTTAGTCAGCTATAGTATAATGTCAAACAAGTCTTAGCACCTTAGTAACATTTTTTATCTTTATTATTACTACTACTACTACTACTACTACTACTACTACCACTACCACTACCACTACCACTACCACTACTACTACTACTACTACTACTACTACTACTACTACTACTACAACTACTACTACTACTACTACAACTACTACTACTACTACTACTACTACTACTACTACTACTACTACTACTACTACTACTACTGCTACTGCTATTGCTACTGCTACTGCTACTGCTACTACTACTTGTATGTCAATCGATTGCAAAGACTACAAAAGAGAGGTTTACATTGTTTGTAGTGAATAAATTAAGTTATTATTATTAACCTGCGTTTGTTAACCAGCCCTTCCTCTAATATCCGTCGTGTACCGTTAATTTTCAACTGTGACGATTCCAGAAACCAAATGTTCACATTTAGCAACGCATCATATAGTAGGTAGTTGGCGTATGAAATTATGCGCCTCCTGTTAAAAGGAAACATTTCAGTTTCAAAATAATACCAGTGTCACCAATGTAAGTCAATTTGCCATTTTACTGTCCGACTCGAGCAATTCAGGTGCGCGCTTATTTACTAGTTTATGCACTACGTATTATATTAAATTAAGTTGTTATTACAGGGATTTTGACATGTTATCCGGAGACAAACATGTTTGCAGAAATGTGTGGACTGCCCTGATTATATTATCGCCAGTCCAGATGTTATATTTTGCCGAGGAGCGTTATCTCAAACTTGTATCCGCAATGAGGCAAGGTGAAATGCGAATACGCGGTACGGGTAGTAGATAAACCTTCTGAGTCTAAACAAAAAGGATTAAATTGCCGAAGACCATAAGTTAATGGATTCACGAATAACATTGGCCAAAGTCCAATAGCTAAGCTTGACACTGTTTACATCAGTTACTGATTACATCATTATTTACATCCATCGTTGAGAAGGAGATGTGGACTCACCAAGAGCACTGCCGTCTTAGCGTCACTGCTGAAGGCACTTATCTTGTGAACTCGGGATAAAATCCATAAGGATGAAATATCAACAGAGCCACGCGGTTACTTAATAGGAAGCTTAATATGGATTATACACTACTCTCGGGAAGTAGGATTATTTCGCATGCCTTCGTCTTGTGCCATTGATAATAATATCCCTGCTTAATTTGACTACCTGTTCTTAATAATATAAAATAAACTGACTTCGAGGCTGCGTTAGTTTCTGTCGATACCAGTAAAATATGAGTGAGAACATGGCATTACATTAGTTATTACCGTGTTAATAATAGGCGTGGGATGCCAAAGAGCGCCTACATAGGTGTGACAATCACGATTGTTTACAAGTTCCATAGTGGGGGCGTAATTACAGTTATTTGAGACGAACCCAAGAACAAACGTGTTTGACTACTTCAGAGTATTGTCAGTTTCAACAGTCGAGGTAGTAACAAATTGTACCAACAAGCGACCAACAAACTTCACAGGGCAAACAATTAAGGCATTCGTAATATCATCGTTATGTCGGGATAGTGGTGAAGCAAGCGTTCTCTGTGTGACATAATCCAATGCGTGGTATTACCAAACAAATTAAACGTGTTCTCTGTGTTATCTCGAGAATGTCACTGATATGAGAATCAGGGGTGGGTCAAGTACATGCACAATGTACTTGAATACAAGTACAAGTAATTTAAATGTTGCCAAGTCCAAGTACAAGTACTCACCTAAAAATATAGGCAAGTACAAGTACTTGAACTGTCGCTTGTTTGGCTGGATTGGCTCGACGGGTTGGCGCATTGACGCACGCGCGGATGTCAGACTTGGTCTGATAGAGAAGAAGTCTCTCGCTGGTTCTCGAACGTGAATAATTCGGCCATAACCGCGTCCGGACGTGATTGAAGAGAAAGGAAGAGTTGGGTGAGTGACGAGCACGTGAGCAATAAAGGAATGGTACTCAGGCGCAGTGGTAGCCGTAGAGAATAGCAGAAGAAAACTGCCAGACCGTGACCGCCCCACCCCCCCGCTAGCTAGCTGCTAGTGCTAGCCAGTGGCACTGAATCGACATGCCGAAAGAATCTAGGCAAACAAATCTGAGTCTTCAAGCCCGCAGCGGAAGATCATCGATGTACTGCACAATGAAGCCGCAATTGACGCAATCATTGTGCGTCTTTACAGATCGCAGGCAGACACGGAGACAATTGTGCAGTGTTGTGCATATATTACATATTGATAAGTTTCCAGATTTGCCTTGTGAAATGTTAATGCATCGCTAGTACATTTACTGCTGTACTCGTATTGTGTGAACACATGACCTAATATCTGACCTGATGTTGAATACCACCAGAAGGACACCAACTATTTGCATATATCAAAAGTTGTTAACATGTTTTTCTTCATATTGATGACAATTAATTAAGTGTTCACTGTTTGTTATTTCTTCTCGGGTATCGGTTTTTTATGTTCATAATTATTTCTTGCCAGGTGGAAGGCCATCCAGTTTGCCAGTTAGCCATCCTTATCATTTAGCATTCCCTAATGTTTTTTTTTACTAAATATATATTCGTTGTTTGTGTTACTATTACATGTACAGCTACGGTTAATGTCATGATGACATGCTACTCAGAATGTCCAAGCTACCTCTTATTCAACATTACAGTTTTTGTTTATTTGATTTTCTCTGTTGCTTCTGGTAGTAGCGTAAAGACGACGAACTGTAGAGATTGGTATAACATACAATGCTCAACTAGATTTCAAATTGATGGTAATATCAGTATTCACCGGATCCAACTAACCGTGAGGTAGCCACTCCGCTTGAGCATATATTAAACCAATCCTTTGTCACGGGCACTGTTCCTGAAAATTTAAAAACTGCAAAAGTAATTCTCGTTTTTAAATCAGGTAACAATAAAATGTTTATCAATTATAGACCTATAGGTATTCTACCCGCTATTTAAAAAATAATGGAAACATTTATGCAATCGACTAATAATATCTTTTAGAAAACTATCATATTTTATACAAACAACAATATGGGTTTCGTGCAAAACATTATACTATTCCCCGAATTCCATAAAAAAATAATTTGTACAGTAAAATGTCGTGATTAATTGTATCAAATGTCTTTAAAAGGTCCAGAAACACAGCCAGTGTAGGCTCTTTTCTTATTTTATTTGGACACCAGAACTACCTGTTATCGGACAACAGTATGTTAGGTCGGGGTGCCCTCCTCGGGGATCCAACCTCTTCGGGGTTGCGGCCCCAGTCTCCGCGTCTAGCACACATCAATGTTCTAGAACCAATTGCGGTATGGCTGGGTCTCCAGTCTTCTTCTCACAGTAGCCAAATCCACGTGGCCATAATGAGCGACAGCATGTCCACAATTGCCCCATGAAATGTGCGACTTGGCAGTTGATATCTGTCTGTGGGCAGAGAGTCAAAGGATTGTCCTGATTCAAAGACACATTCCAGGACATATGAATGTCTTGGCCGACTCTCTCAGCAGGGAAGATCAGATCCTGAAATCTGAATGGAGTCTGAATCAAACGGTAGTAAATCGACTATTTCGATTCTGGGGAAGACTCAATGTAGATCTGTTTGCTGTCAGACAGAATACCAAATTGATAACCTTCATGTCTCCAAATGCGGCGAAAGAAGCTTAGAAACTATCTAATACAGTCTTTATTGAACCTGTACGCTTACGCATTCCCTCGACAAGCATGATCAGACATTACCTAAACAAAATCGTTACAGACAAAGCAGACGTGCTCCTAGTAGCACCCCTGTGGCCAAACCAAGAGTGGTTCACAGATATCATAACACTAGCCATTGACTTTCCAATAAAGCTTCTGCCTGTAAGAAGGTTACTCAAGCAAACATTCTCTCGTCTCTTCCTCCCAAATCCTCAGATTCCAAATCTTCTCGTTTGGACATTTTCTCAGGATTCAACCCTCAGAGAGGGTTTTCTCAAGAAGTGTCCAAGTGTACCCTAGAGGCAATCTTCTTGAGACGTCTATGATGCCAAATGGAGAATATTTTGCAAATGGTGTGAATCTACAGGACTTGATCCAATCACTGTCAATGTCCCAAATATAGCAGATTTCCTGCTACATTTTTTCGACAAATAGCTCAATGTATCCACTATCAAAGGATATAGTTCTTATATTTCTCAAGCTACGAGATCTAGAGGCATTGATATCTCAGATGATAATGACCTTCATCTGTTGATTAGAAGCTTCCCATTGAGAGACCCATCTCCCATTGGGGAATTCCTAGATGGGATCTTGCTGTTGTTTTGAGGCATCTTATGAAGCTTCCTTAAGAACCTATGACAACTGCTTCTTTGGCGGATCTCACTAACAAGACAGCCTTTCTGCTTATTCTCGCTACTGGAAAGCGCAATAACTGAGATTGATGAATGCTTTCTCTGCTGAAGTGAAGATCAGTAGTACTCCATGCTCAGCAACGTTGTTATTTTAACGAGGTTTCCTTGCAAATAACCCGGTTCCTGGTAGGTATGAGACTTACCTTTCTCCAGTTGTGATTCCTGCTCTCGCTCCTTCTGTAGGAGCTGACTTTCCGGACAGGAATTTCTGCCTTGTCAGAGAGCTAAAGTTTTAACTAGACAGGACAAAAGTGGGCAAAGATCGCATCAGAAATCACAGGCTCCTTGTAGCTTTCAAAGTAGGTAATTCCGGTCATAATGCTGAAGCTACTGTGTCTGATTGGGCGACACATAAAGGTAAGTTCTTATACAGCGCAGTACCCAGTCCTCAGGACTGTTCAAAGCGCTTTACACTTTACTCCCTGGCAGACCTGTTCAATCGAACACCATCTCGACTTCTCTGGGAAGCATCCAGCCACGCTGCAATTAATGCGCGAAGACTATTCGTACACAAATATCCACCACTGTCTATAGCCAGATACTCATTCATACAGCTGAGTGAACTGGAGCAACGTGTAGTGGACGAACTTGCCCAAGGTTTGACACAGCCGCAGAGGATTCGAACCCGGGTTCTCTCGGTTGAGAGTCCGAAGCTCTAGCCACTGCACCGCGGCGCTACACTAAAAAAGGCATGTAAGAATGTTCAGGAGGAGGGTTTACCTCACCTCACCTCACCTCACCTCACATCTCTCATTTGTTCAGGCCAGAGAGTAGATGGCACTTGCAGCTACTCTGGCCTTCGCACAACATCACTGTCTGAGGAGTGGCGAAATTTGTGTGTTTTTATAGACAGATTGTGCCACTACCGTAGATGGCATTACTTCACTTGGTTCTGTGGTTGCCGGACAAGTGGTGGTGCATACGATCTGAGTATTCCTTCTAATTCCACTATGTTACAGTTAAATTAATATTGTATGTATAAAACATACCATTTGTTATTATTTGTGTTTTAGAATACTTACCAATTTAGTACATAAATAAAAAGCTTCCCACCCGTCCTCCCCTCTGGATGGCAATGAATGTTGCCCTGTAAAAACGTCCTCGGCTACATTAAAATCAGGAAAAGAGGAAGGGTGTGGCTGTGCACATGACCCTACTAGTGGAAACGCCGGGGGTGTCACTCACTGTCACTTTGGTGCCCTGATATATCAGGTAGACAGACACCAGTCTAGGACTATGAAAATTCTTTTAAAGGGGCAGAGGATCTATAGTCAAGATATATGCATAATGTATGTAATAAATTGGTAACTAATCTAAAATACAAATTTTAGAATATTGTTATTTTATTTTTGTAGTTACTGATGTTGTTGTTGTTGTTGTTGTTGGTGGTGGTGTTGGTGGTGGTGGTGGTGGAGATGGAGATGGTGGTAGTTGTAGTGGTGGTGGTCTTAGATGTAGTGGTGGTAGTTGTAGTGGTGGTGATAGTTGTAGTGGTGGTTATGGTAGTTGTAGTGGTGGTGGTGGTGGTGGTGGTGGTGGTGGTGGTGGTGGTAGTTGTAGTGGTGGTGGTGGTAGTTGTAGTGGTGGTGGTTTTTGTTGTAGTGGTGGTGGTAGTTGTAGTGGTGGTTATGGTAGTTGTAGTGGTGGTGGTGGTGGTAATTGTAGTGGTGGTGGTAGTTGTAGTGGTGGTTGTGGTAGTTGTAGTGGTGGTGGTGGTAGTTGTAGTGGTGGTGGTGGTGGTAGTTGTAGTGGTGGTGATAGTTGTAGTGGTGGTTATGGTAGTTGTAGTGGTGGTGGTGGTGGTAGTTGTAGTGGTGGTGGTAGTTGTAGTGGTGGTTGTGGTAGTTGTAGTGGTGGTTATGGTAGTTGTAGTGGTGGTGGTGGTGGTAGTTGTAGTGGTGGTGATAGTTGTAGTGGTGGTTATGGTAGTTGTAGTGGTGGTGGTGGTGGTGGTGGTGGTGGTGGTGGTGGTGGTGGTAGTTGTAGTGGTGGTGGTGGTAGTTGTAGTGGTGGTGGTTTTTGTTGTAGTGGTGGTGGTAGTTGTAGTGGTGGTTATGGTAGTTGTAGTGGTGGTGGTGGTGGTAGTTGTAGTGGTGGTTGTGGTAGTTGTAGTGGTGGTGGTGGTAGTTGTAGTGGTGGTTGTGGTAGTTGTAGTGGTGGTGGTGGTAGTTGTAGTGGTGGTTGTGGTAGTTGTAGTGGTGGTTGTGGTAGTTGTAGTGGTGGTGGTTGTGGTAGTTGTAGTTGTGGTTGTGGTGGTGGTAGTTGTAGTGGTGGTGGTGGTGGTAGTTATAGTGGTGGTGGTGGTAGTTGTAGTGGTGGTGGTGGTAGTTGTAGTGGTGGTTATGGTAGTTGTAGTGGTGGTGGTGGTGGTAGTTGTAGTGGTGGTGGTAGTTGTAGTGGTGGTTGTGGTAGTTGTAGTGGTGGTGGTGGTAGTTGTAGTGGTGGTTGTGGTAGTTGTAGTGGTGGTGGTGGTAGTTGTAGTGGTGGTTGTGGTAGTTGTAGTGGTGGTTGTGGTAGTTGTAGTGGTGGTGGTTGTGGTAGTTGTAGTTGTGGTTGTGGTGGTGGTAGTTGTAGTGATGGTGGTGGTGGTAGTTATAGTGGTGGTGGTGGTAGTTGTAGTGGTGGTGGTGGTAGTTGTAGTGGTGGTTGTGGTAGTTGTAGTGGTGGTGGTTGTGGTAGTTGTAGTTGTGGTTGTGGTGGTGGTGGTAGTTGTAGTGGTGGTGGTGGTGGTAGTTATAGTGGTGGTGGTGGTGGTGATGTGAATAATTTGGTTACAGATAAAGCATGGCGCAAACCGAGGAAAGCACGGTCGTTGCCACGACTCCGTCTGGTAGAAACCTTGATTTATTTGCATAGTACCTTTCCAGCTGCAAATTAAATACATGTTTTGGATTAAACACATGGTTCAATTTTATATCTCAACACAAATACGTTCCACTGTAAACAGTCAATTGAAAATGCACATCTGAATAGAGTTTCTGATAACAACAGACACACAAGGTTCAAATCAAATGCGTAACACATCAACCATATAGAGTAAAATACGTTGAAAATATACATGTATAAGTCACTGCATAACAAAAAAAGATGTTTCCGCTGATGATGTACGAATGTACCAATATATTAAATAACATTTTTCTTGAAAAGATCACATATGAATCGGCGTACTTGATATCAAGTACGCATTCTACTAATTCCCTGTTGGTGTCATTATTATTGTTAAAAATGACAATTAAAAATTATTATTATTATTGTTATTGTTATATTCACTATTTAATAATAATATGGTATTTAGTAATGGAGACATTGCGAATACATGGACACATGTGGCAAATGTATTCAACAGCAGGTGAACCCGGGGACAGACTTTTTATGACGCTGAGTGAACAGATTGGTAGCCAGCATCTGCAACTCGGCGTTTACCTAGGCATCGAACCGTCTACGGTACAGGGGATAATAGACGGGTGTACGACAGCGATACTCGCCCCGTTCTTTATACTGAGAGCGTGGAGGGATGGCCGAAGGAAGCAAGCTAATCCGGGCGCAATGCTCGACGAACTCTGTTGCGCTTTGTCAGACATCAAGAGAGACGACCTCACGGGCGAGGTCAGACTCGGTGAGGAAGGGCACTATTGTCCTATTCATCATGTGTCCAGTTGCCTAGCAAAGGCTATGTCAAGCCAACAAAACATGAATCCCGAATACGTGGTGTGTTTAGACATCCCGTCGTATATTGTTTTGACATTCTGACCCCAAAAGATTTTCTTAAACATAAGGAACAAATTGTGAATTTACATCTGTGTGGGGAATGTTTGATGTAGAAGATGTCATGCCGCAATGATAATGTAATTCATATATTTAATCGTTATCAACATTGAAACCACGACGTACCGGGTATCACTGTCTTTGTGCGTGCGTGCGTGCGTGCGTGCGTGTGTGTGTGTGTGTGTGTGTGTGTGTGTGTGTGTGTGTGTGTGTGTGTGTGTGTGTGTGTGTGTGTGTGTGTGTGTGTGTGTGTGTGTGTGTGTGTGATTCATACATGCAGTGTGAGTGGATATCGATAATGTAATCAGACATACCATTGATATTTGAAATGATACATAAATAATCACATAATAACTTTTATATCATTTCAGAACAAACGAGGGTTTTGAAAGAGGAATTAAGACTGTCAAAGAAAGAAATAGAATCGTGCAGGCAGCAACACGAAGGTACTGGTTTTTATCAACACTTGATATCTAATGATTTAGGTGCAAACAAGTCACCTTATCATTATTCTTATAATTGTTGTAGTTGTTGCAATTATAATAATCTTGATAATATCTCTTACATCTGCCTAAGTAGAAAGCTATAGGATGATCGCATAAGGTCGCATATTTTACAGAAATATGAAGCTTGGTGTATCTGTGGTTTGTGAATTGGGCGCACCACGTTTCACTAATAAAATCAAGCGTACCCGTGGAGTCGCCTATCGAATGAAACCGGTGTTAATACGCAATGAAACTATTGTGGCTATCAAAACCGGGTATCGTAGGGAGCTAGGTAGGTAACGGTTTGGGTGTCATGTCAAATTAAATTGTAATTCATATATTAAACCGTATTCCGTTGCCTACTATTATTGGCAATAGTATGTGTTATCAAAGTTGCCACGTATGCAGTATTCAGATGTTAGCTTCAAACACTACAAAAGTTAGTCTACGCAAGGCTATGTAATGTAAGACAATGGCGGCAGATTACATGTTTGTTGCAAAGCCTCTCTCTCTCTCTCTCTCTCTCTCTCTCTCTCTCTCTCTCTCTCTCTCTCTCTCTCTCTCTCTCTCTCTCTCTCTCTCTCTCTCTCTCTCTCTCTCTCTCTCTCTCTCTCTCTCTCTCTCTCTCTCTCTCTCTCTTTGCAGGTATCCCATTTATCCCATTTACATGTAGCTACATTGCTGTTTTCCGTCATAGACGGAACCGCCCACAGCATTACTATTTCAGCACATATTT
>JAHLWY010000369.1:0-38010 GCA_020002185.1 Paraescarpia echinospica | reverse complement strand
TGGTGGTGGTGGTGGTGGTGTGTGTATGTGTGTGTGTGTGTGTGTGTGTGTGTGTGTGTGTGGTGGTGGTGGTGGTGGTGTGTGTGTGTGTGTGTGTGGTGGTGGTGGTGGTCTTGTGTGTGTGTGTGTTTGTGGTGGTGGTGTGTGTGTGTGTGTGTGTGTGTGTGTGTGTGTGTGTGTGTGTGTGTGTGTGTGTGTGTGTGTGTGTGTGTGTGTGTGTGTGTGTGTGTGTGTGTGTGTGTGTGACTACTCCATCGTCGACACACTTCCGCGAATGTTAGAACTGTAGAGTCAGCCATTACAGTCACATGACTTGAGGTGTGACGGAACTTCTAGAGTAGCGCTTCATGTTTATAAATACGCGGGTAACCAATTCACTAGTCGGAACTTATACTCAGACCGACGAGTTCCAAGAGTCATTCCGTTCTTTACATTTGAACAGTAAACACGTACATCATGAGCTTATGGAGTAGTCTACCAGCTGCCAATAAGACCACACCATCAGCGTTCCAGTGCCCAGATTGCAAGATACATTTCTCACGGAAAGATAGCTGGAAACGACACAGTGCCCACAGTCGCTGTAGACCATCGACAAACACTACGACGACAAGCACTACATTGTTCAATTCACTTGAACCGGCGCCTACTTCGACACCCACGTCTCTGGCCCCAGCAACAAGCTCGACATTCTCCTCTCCAACTCAGGTGCCCACTATGACACATGTACCTATGGTTCCTTCAACAAGCTCGACATTCCCGTCTCCATCTCAGGTGACCATGGAGTACACAAAGAAGATGGCCCTGGTCGATCCCCGTATTTTGGAAAACATTCAACCGCAACACCCTTCGACTGCTAACCCTATTGAAAGTGTCTTGCAACGACTCGACAATGAAATGCTAGACATACTAGAACGAAACGATATACACGAGAGGGAAAAAGTTGTATTGTATAACCAGGTGTTGAATCGGTACAACGATCTTTCCGACAAACGTATCCAAGAACCCGTGCGTGTGGTCATCGAAAAAATTCCCAATGAAGAGAAAAACAAAGTACAACCTGCTAACGAAAATGAAGTCGTCGAAAAGGATAGCATCGAAAACGAAATCATCGACAGCGTTCCAAAAACTATGAAGCAGAAAGCACGAAGACTACTCGATAAAATGAATGGGGCCGTAAGTTGGAACGATCGTGGCGAGATGATGTACAGAAACAAGGCGGTTCCCGGAAGTAATATCGTGGACCTTGTGAATGGCGTGTTGAGAAAACGGAAGTCGTTTGAACCGGTGGGATGGGAAACCTTTGCTCGTGGTCTCAAGGATGTCAACACGCCAATGGATTTAGTCGGGAACTCAGATCGTTGGCTTTACATGCAGACAGCATCAGTGGACGGCGACATATCAAAGGAAACCAGCATTCCGTTTGACAGTGGTCGTCGTCGGCATTGTAGACGACCTGCATCGTCGCGGCGCGCAGCTCATTCGGCGACACCTTTGCAAATCACACGTTGGGAACCTTATTAGCATTACCGATTTGGAATCTACAGGAACAGTACGCAAGAGATATTATATGTGAAATATTCAAATAAAAAATCGTCTCTTGGGTGTCTGAATAAAGCATTTCACAAACGCACATATGGTGTCGACTTTTTTATTGCTTAATTAAGGTAATACAAGAACGTGCATGCCAACATTACATGTAAACATTACATGGCACTCTTAACAAAATCGAAAACACGACAGTCGTTGTTCACTTAATCGTTCCCGAAAGTGTTCACAAACGTCTTCGTGGGTACGCCTCGATTTCGGTGCAGCAAGTACACGACACAGTATTGTCCACACACGTTAGACAGCGGGCTCTGAAGCGTTCTCTTGTTGAAAGTCCAAGTCACGCAGTTGCTCTGTAGAAATTCCACGAATTCGTCGTGTCGAGGTGGCAAACCGCAGGAGTCGAAGTATTCTCCACGTCCGTCTTTTGCGATAAACATGCAGATCCAATGTTGACCCGGTTCATTGCTCGAATGAGTGTTGCACACGAAAGCTGCCGGATAGGTCGTCGTAGGAGTAGTGGGTAACCCGTCTTTAGGTAGTACGCCTCAAACAACGGTTCTAGTATAAGCATCCGTCGCAAGGAGTCTTTCTATCTGTGCTGTATCCATCAGTAATCGTAGACGACGTTTCTGTTGCGGTCAATCTCCAAAACCGTCTCGAATTCTCCGTAGACGACGACGTTGATCGTTTGGTCGAGAGATTGATTAAAGTGCATCTCGACTCGTAGGTTGCCTTTATGTACCAAATTGAAATGGGGACCGTCACAACAATCTGGTGTGATGTCAAACGCAAACAGGGTATATCCTTTGCCAAACTCGTCACGACTGATGTTGTTTCCTTCGTCTTAAAACATCTTTCCCGTTCCAGCAAATAGATTACTGTAACTTCTCACGTAGGAACCATCGTTGAAATTAGGTTGGAGTGGTTTCGCCGGAACTTGTTGCCCGTCGACGTACAATGCAAGAAAGTTCAAGTTGTTGTGCTTTACGTGGAACGGATTCTTGGCGAATGTTCCGTTGTATGCGTCGTTGTCTATACAACACAAGACTATTCTCTTGGGTAAGACACCCAAATAAACGTTTTCGTGAGTGTGCGACATGGCACCTCGCGGTATGGAAAATACCTTGCAATCGACTCTTCGCAACGGATACTTGGCCGTTCCCTTTTGTAGCGCTTTGATGTGACCCATCTGTACGGCAGGAATCAGTTTAGCTTTTCGCGCAAATAAAATTGCTTCGACTATGCGTACCTTGTAATCGGCATTGTCACCACCAGCAGCCATGAGTGCAAAAGCATTCTTGCTCTGTACTAGTCGAATTTTCACGTCGACGCCGTTCAATAGATAGCGGTCTTGAAAGAAGAGGTCGACGTGTAGACGGCCCATCATATCGACGATTCGACTACGGGAAATATAGGTCTTTCTTTTTTGCAGCCCCGTGTTTGCGTCGTCGGTGGCATCCATGTGTTCAGCCGTGTCTTTGTACCACAAGGCACTAGTCAGTTGACTCTTCTTTGCTTCAGCTCCGTGACTCAGTAACGTTTCTATGTACGCTCGATAAGGATAGGTATTCGTTGAAGGTGTGACGAGGGTACCGTTCAAAGACACGTCGACTTGACTAAACAGAGAATGCATCCAGTTGTTTACTGGTCTAACAGCTGCAGCTTGAGCGATATCGTCTACGTTTCCTTTGACTACACGTGCTCGCACCAACAGGTAAGTATTGGCCACGTCCAGGTATTCGTCTCCCGATCCGGGCAATAAGAATTCGATAGGACCACCCGAACCTATCGAGGCGAACCTGTCTTTAACGCTCCTTTTCCCAAAGCGAGTGCGCCCCTTTTTATGAGTGGCATAGCACTTCGAATGAGGCCACCGAACAAACTACCTAGACCGTGACCTCGTTGCACTCTTGCACCAACAAACACGGGCAACCCGACTTGTCTGACGCAATAGTCTTCGTAAGAACGATTACGACTCATGTTTCAAAAAATGATGGTTTGCGTCATCGAAAGTGAAGTGTTGCCGTCACTCTACCTTGCTCGAATGGTACGCGACGTCCCGTGTCGTCTCTTATATCGATCTCGATGGTCGTAATTTCTTTGTGCAAGACGGAAACGTATTGTACATTATCAAAACTTTTTGACACCACGTCTCCGTGTTTCCCTTCTATCGGTACAACCCTCAACAGAGGGACGACGGTATCCCCGACCACACGTGATTCAACAACGTCGGTGTACACGTACAGGGTGTCGACTTCCCGATTCATGTCCACCGTATACCGACCCTCGTACTCGTAGGTATACGCGACGAGATCGGTGCTGATGACGACGGCACTGTCGACCGTCAAGCTGGGTGGGCTCGCGATCACACTCGAATCGAAGCCTAGTACGATCTTCAGATGACTCTGAGGGGGTATGTTAAATTTTACACCTGGCGATAGCTGCAACTTCATCCGGTTAGAGATGGGGCTGAACTCCAGGCGGGCCTTGACTTTATCGGTGCACAGTTTCCCCAGCGCCTCGTTGATTTTGCGCATCAACTCGTATGCGCTGTTGTAAAAGCCGTGAGGAATGGTGCCTTCCCGGTGAATCCGAGTACTACCGTCGTCACCGGCGGTGTAAATCCCTCGCTCCCCCGTCGCGCAACTCAAGTCGAAGTACGCATCCTCCTTTCTCACGTTGTACCAAGTGTGCGGGTATTGAATCTCCACCAGTCCGCGCTTCCACTGACCGACTAAACTGATGCGTTGCGGCAAAGCCGTGACATAGTGGGTCAACGTGTTGTCGGGATTTAACTCCATAGACGCGTTGCTGGGCAATGTCAGGTAACAATCAGACGACATGTTCACCGCGTTTCATAGATGGATTAGGTAACTGCTCAACAACTTGCCCCAACAAATACGGGCAATCCGTCACCGACTTGTCTGACGTAGTAGTCTTCGTAAGAACGATTACGACTCATGTTTCAAAAAATGATGGTTTGCGTCGTCGAAAGTGAAGTGTTGCCGTCACTCTAACTCGCTCGAATGGTACGCGGCGTCCCGTATTGTCTCTTATATCGATCTCGATGGTCGTAAATTCTTTGTGCAAGACGGGAACGTATTGTACATTATCAAAACTTTTTGACACCACGTCTCCGTGTTTCCCTTCTATGGGTACAACCCTCAACAGAGGGACGACGGTATCCCCGACCACACGTGGTTCCACAACGTCGGTGTAGACGTATAGCGAGTAAAAACTCTGCGCCATATCTACCACAGATTCGGCTTTTTTAACGTAATAATAATCTGGTCCTTCTTCTTCGGGTGTATTGTAAACATCCTGGCTAAAACCTAGCAAACGCTGAAGTTTCAACGAGTACACTGAGAATGAGATGTTTTCTACCATGTGTATAGTCACTTTTTGTGTGATGTCGCTGTAGCTCAGTTTTATTTGCTTTTCTTTTATCGGTGACTTTATGATTCTGTTGATTGCACGAATGAGCGCTTGGGGAGTACCTCGATATTCACCACATAAGTCGTACCATCGGCATTCACGGCAAAATAAGTGTCCTCTTCTCTCACGTTGTACCAACTGTGCGGGTATTGAATCTCCACCAGTCCACATTCCCACTGACCGACTAAACTGATGCGTTGCGGCAAAGCAGTGACATAGTGGGTCAACGTGTTGTCGGGATTTAACTCCATAGACGCGTTGCTGGGCAATGTCAGGTAAAAATCAGACGACATGTTCACCGCGTTTCATAGACGGATTAGGTAACAGGTACCCCAGGCAACTGCTTAACAAAGCCGTCCACAGATTAGAGTTTCCGTCTACTTTAGTAAGGTTGTAGATACTGACCAATATAACGGTGTACAGTATGACGATTTGGCAGAAGAAGACGATTTCCGATTTCGGGCACGTATTTCCAAACAACACCCAACGTCTGCTGTTACTTCCTGTATCTTCGAGCTCTGTGTTTTCGAATCGAACGTTCGTCGTATCTACCATGACACGAATGACGGCTCGACCGGTGTGTACTAACCTTTATACGCGACGAGTGACGCCTTATCCAACCAGCTGTTAAACGAGTCGGAATACCCTACCCAGTTGACCAGGACCTGTGTCTTTCTTCATCGCTTGCGCTGTTGCAACACTTTCTCGATACGATAGAGTTTATCCTTGGCCACAACCACTTTCTGTAGTTCTTGTTCGTAAAATGTTCCCTCTATCGGCGAGTCTTCATCATCGATCAAACGATAAACAGGCGGATCGGAAAGATGAACTGTTTTGACGGTAAATATCTCGTCACTCCAGTTGGGTAAGTAACCTTTTTTGAATTGTCTCTTGACTTTGCTGATACGCACGTGATCGCCCACTTTTAAAACCGGTTTGACTTTTCCGTGTCCTTCATTTCCGTACAACCTTTGCCAAACCTCTTCTTGATTGATCACGTTCACTTCAGATGGCGCCATTCCAATACTTCTATGATAACTGTCGTTGTACGAATCGACTAGGTGGTGTAATACGTCCAGGTACTTTAACGTCTGTTTTTTTGTGAAATATCTCCACATACGTGTCTTCAGAGTACGATTGAAACGTTCCACGATACACGCCTTGGTCTCTTCGTTGTGTGTCGTAAAATGGTGGATACCTTTCTCTTTCAGAAACTCTTGCAGTTGCCTATTCAGAAACTCTTTTCCTTTATCTGTTTGCAATGACAGTGGGCCATCATTGTCCTTTAACAACCGACGAAACGCGGTCGTGAGTGACGGCCCCGATTTGTTCTTCAAAGGAACAGACCACGCTTTCTTGGAGAACACGTCTATCACGGTCAAAATGAAAGTGTGACCGTCGTTGTACCTTTTTAAACGTGACATGTCTACCAGATCGGCCTGCCATTGTTGATTTATACCACCCACTACGACACGTCTACGCCTGAAACGATATGTCACCGGTTTGTGTAGTGTGTAAGTGTCTTGTTCCGACAACCACCGTTTCACCTCTTTCGACGATGCACGTGAAGCATGTGAAGCACGTGAAGCACGATGCAGGGCATCAACACCTCCGTAACTTCCGGTTAGTTTCGTTTCGTAGTAAATACTTTTCAATACATCGTGTGAACGCTTCGTCTTCTTACCTACGCGAGGAGACATGCCATAATAATGCTGGTGTCCTGTCGTGCAAGACTATTAATACGGTTCCCAAAGCAAGTGTTGCATCGGTGTAGCCGAATGAGCTGCGCGCCGTGACGACACCGGACGTCTTCGATGTCGATGACGAACACTCCCTATAGGACTGGTCGAAGGAGGTTGCAGTTGAACGTTATCCAAAATACGTGGATCGACCAGCGCCGTCTTCTTTGTGTGCTCCATAGTCGTGTAGTAACGACTGCAACAACGTCGTCACCAAAGGGGCTAGAAGGGACGTAGCCAAGGGAGCTGGTAGGGTCGCAAGGAAACCACCTTTCTGTAGAATACGTTTCTTCTGATGAAGACCGGTTTTCCTGATGACCAAGGTTCTGAGGTCCTTCTTGTACCGACGCAGTTTAGTCTTGTGATCTTTCTTTATTGATACGTTCCCTTTTAATATGTTCTGTGCACACTCGCACAGACTGTGTACCAGATCGGGTTTTCCCTTGTCGATGATGGCTCTGGCTAAAGCAGGATCCGCTTTAGCGAGGAGACAAAGGCACAACGCGTTTCTCTTTACTCGCGCCGATATGACGAATGACGAGTGTCACGGCGTGTTTCTATTTATATCTTCGGAAGCTAGGCGTACTGAAATTTGTTTGGTTCCTTAACGATATTAGTACGCAGGCGCAAGTGTTCCGGTGTGGCCTGTTTGAGGTCGACGAACAAATATCCTTGTGGTACGGACGTTGCGTCTCTGAAAGCTTCTTGCATGTACTTTATTCCACCCCAATACATCTGTTTGGCCAAGTTGACCACTTGTGTGTTGTCGCGAGGGTTCTTGAAGAGTACCATGTACTGTGCGTTTATACTTATAGTGCGACTCTCTTTCCCTTTGGGAAATACATTTTGCACTAAATATATTACGGACGTGTTGCAATGATGACTCTTCTTCGTAAACAGTTTGGTGACCCTCTCGTCCGTTTCCGACATGAGATCGTCGATAACTACCAAGTTTCTCGTTTTCGGATCGAAAGACGACACATCTGGAGACCTTCGACAAATTCTATGTTCGGATGTATCGTAGAGAGCGTGAAATACAACGTCTGCCATTCACCGAAACACCACGTGATCTTTTCGGGCGATGCGTTTACGAGTGTGGCAGAATGATGTAGTAAAGAGACAACAAACGTCGTTTTACCACAGCCCGTCGGCCCAGCAACGATACAAGTAAAAGGATGAACTAACCTCGTGTCCATACTTTACGCAACTGATGAAAGAGACTAAGATGCACGGCACTTATACTACTCATACTTCAAAAAATGACACAATATAAGGTTTGAAAATTTTATTCGTATACAACACAAACGAATTTACAGGTCGCGCTCCATAACTGCAAGAAACAGAGACTGAACATTGTTTCGTCACTGCTATGACACAGAGTCTTGCAATGAACTGTCGACATTACACAACGCAGTGTCTACAAGTAATTAGCGCGGACACTGCACAATAGTTTTCCGAGAGTGTATCGTCCATTTTTATAGCCACGACCAAGTCCCCAAAAGCCCTCTTTCGATGATACACGTTCCACCAGTTCAGCATTTCCGGTTGCCAACAATACGGCTCGCAAATCCTTTGACGCCTTGAACTTTGCGAGGAGTAAATGTCGCATCCAGTGAACACGGACATCGTTCCAACCAGATCTCGTCTCTCCAATCTGTTTGCTTTTTCGTTTTGCCAAGTGTGCATGCTTCGCAGCTTTGATGCGCTCTGCGCATTCGACGTCGCCGTGATACAATGCCTTCCTGTATTGATAAGCATGCTCGACCGAATTAAAGACCCGACCGAATGCTTCGACCCTGCATGGGTAAAGGTTTGACAAGGGAGAGTCGGCCCCTGAAAATTCAACTCGTTTCGGTTTCACAGCGACCTCCGGTTCGGGTTGAGGTTCCGGTTCCGGTGCGTACAGGCTTGACGCAACGACTGGTTGATTGACAGACGCTGAATGTGGACGGCTGGTAGATGCTTCGAACGGTCGGCTAGTTGGTTCGTCTACGTCGCTGTCGCTGAAGGTTGCAGGCGCATGGTAGTTGGATGTTTTGAGGTTGGCGCTTTCGTGGTACAAAGGTGATGGTGGTCGGTTGACATCCAGTGACTGCGGTCGGGTGTCAGATGTCACGAACGGTCGGCAACACGGTTCGTCTACGTCGCTGTCGCTGAAGGCCGCAGGCGTGTGGTAGTTCGGTAAGTTCACCATGATGTTAGTCATGGCGTCGTCGTGATAAGAATGAAGGGCCGATTGGTAAAACACCGCGCTTATATAGTTAGTGAATGTGCCGAAAAGTCACGTGGGCGTGCCGAAAGATTATGGAACAGAACATAAAGGTCACGTGGGCGTGCCGAAAGATCACGGATTGTAGAAAATTCAAAAGCACGGACGGCTGAGTAGAATGTACACAAGCGCGGACTGCAGAGTAGTTATTTAGTTCACAACTTATCTAACAGGGGTGCTTTCAGTTGATGATGAAATCCCTATGCTTTAACATGTGAAAAAATTCCCTATGCTTTAACATGGGAAATACTTTTTCAAGCTCATTTGCATAACTAGCCACGCCCACAATGCTCAGTTCGCTCGTGATTGGTCAATTGCACTTCCGGGAGCAAAGTCCGTTCAACTCATTTCCATAATTGGCGGGAAAGTGCAAGAGACACGAATATTTGCAGTACTCGAACATTTACTTCACAACTTGTCCGTCAGGTGGCACCACTTGTATAGTTAATAAAAAAATATGTAGGGGGCGCTGTGGGTCAACCTATTTTAGTTCCCAAAAAATCCGCCATGTGGCGCTATTTTAGACCCCAAAAATTCCGCTATGGGGCGCCGCGGGGCCACCATATTTTAGTTCCCAAAAAATTCGCCAGGCGGCGTTGTTTTAGTTCATGATATATCCGCTAGATGCGCTGTTCTAGTTTTGGCGTGACATATTTTAGTTCACCAACTATCCGCCAGGTGGCGCTATTTTAGTTCCAAAAAAAACACTATCCGGTGGGGGCGTCACATGACCTTGACATACATTCGGGTATTTGACCTTTGACCTTGACCTATATTCGGGTCGCGTTACCTTGACCTTTGACCTACATCCGGGTACTTTGCTCTTGCTCTTTGCTCAACGGAAAAACGGAAACCATGCGCGGTACACCACCGCTATTACTACTCTCAGGGTTGTTTTTGTGATGACTTAAAATTAAGATATTTTTCATAATGGGTTATTACCTGGGATTTGGGTAGGGCCTTGGGTTAATGTATTCAATTTAATATACCATACAAATTACATATTTTCTGCATAATCTGATATGTGGATATTATCCCTGGTATACAGCTAATAGCTGCACATGGTAATTACCATCATAATTATAACTTTATTTAGATAGTTTTAATATGGCCATGGTATCTGCATGGTTGTGGTGAATGAAATCTTAATAATGGCTTCTTGAATAACATCATGTGTTCCTCTTTGTAGTTCTTCAAAGGAGAATACTCCATATGTGCATAGCTCAAGGAAAAAAGTTACCTTGCCACTTTCTAATGTATTCCATGTTGATATTCCCAAAAAGATTCGCAAACTATTTACAGTTAGAATAATTCACAATCAACACTGGAGTTCTGTTCTGTTCATAGATTAGTTTTACGGAGAAACCAAATTTAATTCGAAAAGAAACAGAAGTAATGTCCACCCTATTGCAGAGGTGTCAACCCTGAGTATATGTTACCAGTGAGATCTGAATCAGATATCCTTCAGATAAGCAGAAAATCCTTACAATTTTTTTTGAAAAAACACAAAACAGTACAAAACAAGTAAAGTGAGTGTGCACTACAATGGCCAATTTACTGGTCACCCGGGGGCAGTGTGGAGTGCTCCAGGTTGTGAGATGGCCACTTGGCATCGCGCAGCATCTGTGGCGTCACGTCAAAGCAAGTACTGTCACAGTTCATCTTGCATTGCATGAAAGCTGTAATCGTGTCCGCATGCAAGCTCTTGCGTGCTTCAGTGTGGATCTTGCGAACCACCGAGAACGCTCTCTCGGAGTCTGCGTTGCTGTGTGGCAGACTGAGCAGGGCCTGCAACAGTCGAGCCAGGCAGGGTAAGAGCCGTTGCTGTAGAGCCGTCTTCAACGCCATCACATCAACCCAGATGGAGTCGAGACGACGTGCCTGACCTCCGACCTCCGTGCTGAGGACGTCGTACTACATCAGCTGGAGGTCTTCGAATTCGTCTTTAAGGGTCTCTCCGTCGATATGATTTTTGTCAATTTTTAAATGGTTTTTGAGCAGTCAATAAAACAGCATATATAATAAATGTAAACAGTTACCTAAAAACTCCATCCAAAGCACCAAAGATGTCATCGCTTGTGCCGCCATTGCACACTGGCATGTCCAGCAGGCGAAGAATCGGACCAGGATGACGAGCCGCTTCATCTCAGTTGCCAAGCAGCGCTTGATAACGTGCGTGATCTTCGTCCGTTTGCTCTTAAAGAATAAAGGACTTCGCGATCGCATTGTCCGGGCAACAGTTCGGTGAAATGGTCGGCGATGGCTGCTGGGTGGTTGTGCTCCGCTACAAAATATGTGAACATCACCACAGATTTTGTGGTCGAATCAGGAGTGACCGCCCTCGCCTTAAAAAAAGAAGTCATCGGTGCGTCTTGTCGAGCTAACTTCAGTTGTCTGTCATGCAATTTTTACTTGATATGCTCGAGAACATCATATACGCCAGACGCCGCGACCTTTACGTCACGCAAACACACTGCGGCGTCTGCGCACTAGGCGTGATGCTTGACAGCCTTCGGTTATTATGCCGTTGAATAGCTGGACTCATTCTGGCAGGAATACAGCCGCATAATGTTTCCACTTCTTTGCTTGTGGAGCATCCATAATTTTCTAGCGCAGTGGAATGTATGTGGTCAGGTTCCAAGAAATGAGACGTAAGCGAGGCGCCTAACGGTGTTTCAAAATATGCCACCAGGGGCGCTGTCACCAAAACTTCTTCTCTTCTTCTATGTGCCATGTCTGTCACAGGCGTTGGCGATCATGGCCCTCCAAACCGCACGGTCGTGTGTAGTTTGTAGCAGTTTTGTTGTGCTCCTTCCACACCATTTTGAGAGACTATCTATTATTTTTATTCTCTGGCGTCCTCTGAATCTTTTTTCCTTCTATCTTTCCTGTTGTTACTATTTGTTCTAAATTTTTCTTTCTCATGACATGGCATATAAATCGTGCTTGTTGTGTTCTAACTTTGTTGATGATCTTTCTTTTTGATTTGGCTGTCCTAAGGATGACTTCATTGCATTGCTTTGCTTTGCTTTGCTTTGCACTCCATGGCACTCGCAGCATTCTTCTTAAGAACCACATTTTAGTGGCTTCTATGTTTTTTTGTAAACTTTTAGTTATTGTCCAGGATTCACATCCATATAGCAATATGGGCTCTATGTAGCATTGCAGTACACGTTTTCTCACTTCAATTGATATATTTTTATTTGTTAAAATGTTTTCACGTGGTGAAAAGCTGTTTTGGCTTGAGCAATTCTTCTCTTTATCTCATCGTTGCATCGACCGTCGGATGTTATTAGTGATCCCAGATAGTTAAACGTTCGGACTTGCTTCAAAACAGTGCCATGTGCTACCGTGTTGCATGTTGGAGTGTAATTTTTCTTTGAGATGACCATGATTTCTGTTTTCTTTTTGTTCAGGGACAGACCTTTTTTCTAACTTTCCCTTATTACTGTATCTAGCATCTGTTATATATATATTTCGTTCTCAGCAATCAGTACCGTGTCGTCTGCATATTGTAAATAATTCATGTTTTATCCCCCTACTTGAATGCCTGGCATATCTTCTAATGTGCGTAAGATACTCTCACTGTATTGAGAAAAGAGATCGGGTGATAAGACCCTTGTCTTCCACCACGTTTTATTTCTTGAAATTTACTGATGTCATTTTCTATTCGTATTGCTGCTGTTTTTTCCCAGTACAGATTTCTCACAACTGTCAGATCTTTCCCATCAATGTTCAAACTTTCCAGCATTGATATGATTTCTTCATGACGAACTCTGTCAAATGCCTTTGTGTAATCAATAAAACATACATACATATCTTTCTGCACTTCCAATGCTCTCTCAATCAGTGTTCGTAGGATGTATATTGCATTACTTGTACCTTTATCTTCTACAAATCCACATTGTTCTTCGGAAATTTCCTGCTTTATTTTGTTTCTCATTCTGGTCATAATAATTTTAAGCAACACCTTGGTGAAGTGACTCATGAGACTAATTGTACGGTGTAGTTCACATTCAATCGCACCTGGTTTCTTTGGTATTGCTACAAAAATGGATCTGGATAAATCAGTTGGGATTCATCCGCTGTCATATATTTTGTTCAAGAAGTCTGTTACTATATCAATACCAAATTCCTCTAAACACTCAATCATTTCAATGGTAATATTATCTGGTCCAGCAGCTTTTCCCTTTTTCATCGATCTGATGGCTTTTCGAACCTCGTCCTTCAATATAGGAGGCCCATCAAAGTTCTTCTTAATTGATGGTCTTTCACCCCTTTCATCATCGTACAGTTCACCAATATATTCTGACCATCTCTCGAGTATTTTGTCTATGTCCATTATTATGTTTCCTTCTTTAGATTTCAGGCAACCTGTAGCTGAGCATGTTCTTTTCCCTGTGATTTCTCTTATTCTAGCATGCATGGATTTTGTGTCGTGCTTATTCTTCTGTTAAATTTCTTTGCATTGTTCATTAAGCCATTCCTCTTTCGCTAGATTACATTTGGCCGTTATATCCTTGTTCATTGCTACATATGCATCATGATTTTGCATAATTTTCCTCCTTTCATCCATCAACTTTAGAATATCGTCAGTCATCCATGTTTTCTTTGCTTTTCTACATTGCCTAGGAATAGTTTCTTCTGCAGCCTGTGTGATTGATTCCTTCATTTGTTCCCATTGGTCGTCAACATCTTGAATGTCATTCAGAACATTGAAACTGTTTTGTACTGCTACATTGAATTTATCTTTGATCGCTGAATCTGATTTTAGTATATTCATGTCTAGTTTCATGTTCTTTGTTGGCTTTTCCTTTTCTTCAGTTTTAGTCGGAACTTGGCTCGCACTGGCACGTGGTCGGAATCGCAGTCTGCCCCGGGAAAGGTCTTTGCCACCAGTAGGGCATTTCTAAATCTTTTACTGACCAGGATATAATCAATTTGGTTCCGTGTACGGTCTCCTGGACTTTTACAAGTCCAAAGTCTTCTTGGGTGTTGTTGCAACCAGGTGTTTCCTACAATCATGTCATGAGATTTTGCCCACTCTATTAGTTGATCTCCTCTCTCATTTCTGCTCCCCAGGCCATATGGTCCAAGTATGTCTTCGCATCTTCCCCCACCAACTTTAGCATTACAATCTCCCATAACTATTACAATCTCCTGTGATTTGCAATGTGATTTTGTTAATTCAAGATCATTATAAAATGTCTCGTGCTCTTCATCAGATTTGTCTGCGGTTGGTGCGTACACTTGTATGATGTTAATGTTAAATGGTTTGCCACTGATTTTCACCAAGAGGATGCGATCCGATATGGTCCAGTATGCTAGTAAGCATTTTGCTCTTTCTTCATCCAACATAATTCCAACTCCTCTTTCATGTTTATCGCCTCCTGAGTAAATTATTGTGTTATTATTTGATGTCATCAATCCTGCCCCTGTCTATCTAACTTCACACATTCCCATTATATTTATCCTCAGTCTTGTCGCTTCTTGTTTGATGTTTTCTAGTTTTACTTTCTGATATAGAGTTCTTACATTCCATGTAGCAATATTCAAAATCTTTCTGTTGCACACAGTAGCTGGATGCCGATCTGGTGTCACCTGTCGCACATGACTATCCCTACCGAGCGAGGTGGTCCTGTCAGAACAACCGTTCACGCAGTTAACGTTATCTTCTGTGGTTTTGTGGGTCATGATTGTCTTGGGAAAGATACAGCAGTGGTTTCAAATTGCCTTCTGCCGGTTTTTTATTTGGTTTACTCCAAAGAACAGTAGCTCGTACTGAGCTGTGCTCGCCGTCGTTGTCCATACAACTGGATCTTCCGCGCCGGAACTGAGGGGACATGCTGTCCATCACATCCTCTGCTTTGCTATTTGCACCATAGCTGGAACATGATTTGTGAGGGTCGGGACGTGTCCACACACTGGTGGGCCCTGCACCCTGCACATATCGGGATCATGCTGCTCCGCCAAGGTTTTTCGTGGCTGGACCACTAGATCCCATGCAGGTTTGACCTGGAGCCGCAAGGTGTCCAGTTACCATATTATGGTGTCGCAAGGAGGCACTACATGAGTCTTGATTGAGGAGAGGCTGTATACCAGAAGGAAAGACTTACGCACTCGGCTTTCTTTTCACCCGGATAAAGCTATCTGGCGGCTGAAGCTGAAAGCGGGAGGTCTGAAGCAAGCTACCAACCACTACACTACGCTACAGCACTAGGCGCATCACTCAACCCTTGTGACAGATTCACACACCACTAAAACTAGTAATCGTCAAGCCCGCACCGCTGCGCCAAGAACGCAGCGTGGAATGATATGTGAAGCACGGTGCGATCTATGAGTCGCATTTAGCGTAATAGAAATGTTGGTGATGGATAGCATAGCGACAACTTGGCAGAAATTCAGGATCCACGGCCGTCCGCGCTATATCCGGATACGCGTTGTAAGTTATCGAGGCGCGTTATAACGAAGATTGAAAACAAATGAAACTACTAAAATTACAGAAATCCGTGATCATCGTCTCTCACGGCCGTGAGCCTGTGGCTGTGCAAATCTAAAAAATCCGTGAGATTCACGGATAAACCGTGAGACTTGACAGTAGTTATCATGTGGCGTATGCCCCCGTCCAAAAAGGTCATGCACTGAGATCAAAGGAACATCAAAGGATTTTTGAACCCGACTCATTTATTCCTAAAAGTGGAAGCATACTAATAAAAACGGACATCAAAGGAAGTCGGCATTTTTTCCTAAAAGTGGAAGCATACTAATAACAAGTCCTCTTATCTCTTAATTACCTTTGATTGACAGGCCCACACTTAATTACCCTTAAATACCCTTTGATTGACAGGACCACCTTGGAGCTGCTGACCACCTTGGAGCTGCCCTCTAGCGGCTATGTGTGGTGTATGTGTGCTATCTGCCCTCTAGTGGCATTGTTAGGACATACTTTTCGTCATTATTTTAATGTCAGGTGTTCTTAGTACTTACGTGGATTGGAGGTATCAGTAAAACCACTACATAACCACTACATAATAGCCCTACGGAAATAACCACTGTATAACCACTATATAAACGCCCTAAGCTTATAACCGTTAAATAACCATATGTCTGACGTTGCTGAGATATGATACCGCTCTGCTGCTAGCCGGATGAAATATGATACCGCTCTGCTGCTAGCTGCTGAGTCAGCCACATCGCGGATGAACTGTGATCTTTTGTCCTAGTGAAACGGCTGCCGCGCTGAGCTGCTGGAAATCAGTAGCACCCGCATGCATGGACAGTAAATCTACTACATAATACGAGTATAACCACTGTATAAACGCCCTTGCTTATAACCGACGTTGATGAAATATGATACGGCTGCTGCTAGCGGTTGAGCCACCAGCAGTTGAACTTTAAATGGCAGCCGCGCCGCTGGTAATCAGTAGCGGCCGCATACCTGCTTTGCCGTGAGTCGTGACGGTTGTTTTCTAGTAAGCTGTATTTACAGCGTAGAGCGGCGGGCACTATAGCGTTTCATAAACAAGGCTGTTTTATCCACCTATACTGGAAACTGTAGACAACATTAGCATGACACTTTTAAATCACCAGTGGGTCCAATGATACAGTGTATACACTGCCTGTCTAGTAAGACCAAACAGTGCTAGCATGAGTCTCTCTGTTGTAGTGCCCTCTGTCATCTTGTAGCTCCCAAACAGTGCTAGCGTGAGCCTCCCCCATACACATATAACATATAGACAGAAGGTTGGGACTCTGACAGTGTCCAGTTACCCACATACACATATAACATAGAGATATATTATATGTGTATGGGGGTGACTGGACACTGTCAGAGTCCCAACCTTCTGTCTATATGTTATATGTGTATGGGGGTAACTGGACACTGTCAGAGTCCCAACCTTCCGTCTATATGTTATATGTGTACGGGGGTGACTGGGCACTGTCAGAGTCCCAACCTTCTCTCTATATGTTATATATGTAGTAGTAGTAGTAGTATTTTATTTGAGTCTCACTCCACGTATACATGCATTAAAATACAAAACAAATAAATATATTACATTCAAAGTTAGCACTGTATACAAAGACCACTCAAAAAGAGTTATGAGAGACTTGTAAAAACAAAAATGTACAAATAAAAACAGTATTAATTTAATAAACACGTGCTATTATTTTGTTGTATTGTGTAATCTTGTGTGCAGTATTTTTTGGAGGATGCTGGCAGTTTTACTTATTATATTGTCATTACTCAATAAATATACAAATTTATCTTGATCATTCATACTGGAAAAAGCTGGATCATTAATTGTTGCATAGCCTATTAGTTCTTTTCGTTCATTAAAATATAAAGGGCATTTCATTAAATGTATGGGGGTGACTGGACACTGCCAGAGTCCCTACCTTCCGTCTATATGTTATATGTGTATGGGGGTGACTGGACACTGTCAGTGTCCCAACCTTCCGTCTATATTTTATATGTGTGTGGGGGTGACTGGGCCCTGTCAGAGTCCCAACCTTCCGTCTGTCTATATGTTATATGTGTATGGGGGTGACTGGACCCTGTCAGAGTCCCAACCTTCTGTCTATATTTTATATGTGTATGGGGGTGACTGGACACTGTCAGAGCCCCAACCTTCTGTCTATATGTTATATGTGTATGTGGGTAACTGGACCCTGTCAGAGTCCCAACCTTCTGTCTATATGTTATATGTGTATGGGGGTGACTGGACCCTGTCAGAGTCCCAACCTTCTGTCTCTATGTTATATGTGTATGTGGTTAACTGGACCCTGTCAGAGTCCCAACCTTCTGTCTATATGTTATATGTGTATGGGTGTGACTGGACCCTGTTAGAGTCCCAACCTTCCGTCTATATGTTATATGTGTATGGGGGTCACTGGACACTGTCAGAGTCCCAACCTTCTATCTCTATGTTATATGTGTATGGGGGAGACTGGACCCTGTCAGAGTCCCAACCTTCCGTCTATATGTTATATGTGTATGGGGGTGAATGGACCCTGTCAGAGCCCCAACCTTCTATCTCTATGTTATATGTGTATGGGGGTGACTGAAACCTGTCAAGTCCCAACCTTCCGTCTGTCTATATGTTATATGTGTATGGGGGTGACTGGACCCTGTCAGAGTCCCAACCTTCTGTCTATATATTATATGTGTATGGGGGTGACTGGACATTGTCAGAGTCCCAATCTTCTGTCTATATGTTATATGTGTATGGGGGTAACTGGACACTGTCAGAGTCCCAACATTCCGTCTATATGTTATATGTGTATGGGGGTGACTGGACACTGTCAGAGTCCCAACTTTCCGTCTACATGTTATATGTGTATGGGTGTGACTGGGCCCTGTCAGAGTCCCAACCTTCTGTATGTATGTTGTATGTGTATGGGGGTGACTGGACACTCTCAGAGTCCCGACCTTCCGTCTATATGTTATATGTGTATGGGGGAGACTGGACACTGTCAGAGTCCCAACCTTCTGTATATATGTTATATATGTATGGGGGTGACTGGACCCTGTCACAGTCCCAACCTTCTGTATATATGTTATATGTGTATGGGGGTGACTGGACATTGTCAGAGACCCAACCTTCTGTCTATATGTTATATGTGTATGGGGGTGACTGGGCCCTGTCATAGTCCCAACCTTCCGTCTATATGTTATACGTGTAAGGGGTTGACTGGGCCCTGTCATAGTCCCAACCTTCTGTCTATATGTTATATGTGTATGGGGGTGACTGGACACTGTCAGAGTCCCAACCTTCCGTCTATATGTTATATGTGTATGGGGGTGAATGGACACTGTCAGAGTCCCAACCTTCCGTCTATATGTTACATGTGAATGGGGGTGACTGGAAACTGTCAGAGACCCAACCTTCCGTCTATATGTTATATGTGTATGGGGGTGACTGGACACTATCAGAGTCCCAACCTTCTGTCTATATGTTATATGTGTATGGGGGTGACGGGACTCTGTCAGAGTCCCAACCTTCCGTCTCTATGTTATATGTGTATGGGTGTAACTGTATACTGTCAGAGTCCCCACCTTCCGTCTATATGTTATATTTGTATGGGGGAGACTGGACCCTGTCAGAGTCCCAGCCTTCTCTCTATATGTTATATATGTATGGGGGTGACTGGAACTTGTCAGAGTCCCAACCTTCCGTCTGTATGTTATATGTGTATGGGGGTGACTGGACACTGTCAGAGTCCCAACCTTCTGTCTATATGTTATATGTGAACGGGGGTGACTGGTCTCTGTCAGAGTCCCAACCTTCAGTCTATATGTTATATGTGTATGGGGGGTGACTGGACACAGTCAGAGTCCCAATTTCCTGTCTATATGTTATATGTGTATGGGGGTAACTGGACACTGTCAGAGTCCCAACCTTCTGTCTATATGTTATATGTGTATGGGGGTGACTAGACACTGTCAGAGTCCCAACCTTCTATCTCTATGTTATATGTGTATGGGGGAGACTGGACCCTGTCAGAGTCCCAACCTTCCGTCTATATGTTATATGTGTATGGGGGTGAATGGACCCTGTCAGAGCCCCAACCTTCTATCTCTATGTTATATGTGTATGGGGGTGACTGAAACCTGTCAAGTCCCAACCTTCCGTCTGTCTATATGTTATATGTGTATGGGGGTGACTGGACCCTGTCAGAGTCCCAACCTTCTGTCTATATATTATATGTGTATGGGGGTGACTGGACATTGTCAGAGTCCCAACCTTCTGTCTATATATTATATGTGTATGGGGGTGACTGGACACTGTCAGAGTCCCAATCTTCTGTCTATATTTTATATGTGTATGGGGGTAACTGGACACTGTCAGAGTCCCAACATTCCGTCTATATGTTATATCTGTATGGGGGTGACTGGACACTGTCAGAGTCCCAACTTTCCGTCTATATGTTATATGTGTATGGGTGTGACTGGGCCCTGTCAGAGTCCCAACCTTCTGTATATATGTTGTTTGTGTATGGGGGTGACTGGACACTGTCAGAGTCCCAACCTTCCGTCTATATGTTATATGTGTATGGGGGTGACTGGACACAGTCAGAGTCCCAACTTCCTGTCTATATGTTATATGTGTATGGGGGTAACTGGACACTGTCAGAGTCCCAACCTTCTGTCTATATGTTATATGTGTATGGGGGTGACTAGACACTGTCAGAGTCCCAACCTTCTATCTCTATGTTATATGTGTATGGGGGAGACTGGACCCTGTCAGAGTCCCAACCTTCCGTCTATATGTTACATGTGTATGGGGGTGAATGGACCCTGTCAGAGCCCCAACCTTCTATCTCTATGTTATATGTGTATGGGGGTGACTGAAACCTGTCAAGTCCCAACCTTCCGTCTGTCTATATGTTATATGTGTATGGGGGTGACTGGACCCTGTCAGAGTCCCAACCTTCTGTCTATATATTATATGTGTATGGGGGTGACTGGACATTGTCAGAGTCCCAACCTTCTGTCTATATATTATATGTGTATGGGAGTGACTGGACACTGTCAGAGTCCCAATCTTCTGTCTATATGTTATATGTGTATGGGGGTGACTGGACACTGTCAGAGTCCCAACATTCCGTCTATATGTTATATGTGTATGGGGGTGACTGGACACTGTCAGAGTCCCAACTTTCCGTCTATATGTTATATGTGTATGGGTGTGACTGGGCCCTGTCAGAGTCCCAACCTTCTGTATATATGTTGTTTGTGTATGGGGGTGACTGGACACTGTCAGAGTCCCAACCTTCCGTCTATATGTTATATGTGTATGGGGGAGACTGGACACTGTCAGAGTCCCAACCTTCTGTATATATGTTATATGTGTATGGGGGTGACTGGACCCTGTCACAGTCCCAACCTTCTGTATATATGTTATATGTGTATGGGGGTGACTTGACATCGTCAGAGACCCAACCTTCTGTCTATATGTTATATGTGTATGGGGGTGACTGGACACTGTCAGAGTCCCAACCTTCCGTCTATATGTTATACGTGTAAGGGGTTGACTGGGCCCTGTCATAGTCCCAACCTTCTGTCTATATGTTATATGTGTATGGGGATGACTGGACACTGTCAGAGTCCCAACCTTCCGTCTATATGTTACATGTGAATGGGGGTGACTGGAAACTGTCAGAGACCCAACCTTCCGTCTATATGTTATATGTGTATGGGGGTGACTGGACACTATCAGAGTCCCAACCTTCTGTCTATATATTATATGTGTATGGGGGTGACGGGACACTGTCAGAGTCCCAACCTTCCGTCTCTATGTTATATGTGTATGGGTGTAACTGGATACTCTCAGAGTCCCAACCTTCCGTCTATATGTTATATTTGTATGGGGGAGACTGGACCCTGTCAGAGTCCCAGCCTTCTCTCTATATGTTATATATGTATGGGGGCGACTGGAACTTGTCAGAGTCCCAACCTTCCGTCTGTATGTTATATGTGTATGGGGGTGACTGGACACTGTCAGAGTCCCAACCTTCTGTCTATATGTTATATGTGTACGGGGGTGACTTGTCACTGTCAGAGTCCCAACCTTCCGTCTATATGTTATATGTGTATGGGGGTGACTGGACACAGTCAGAGTCCCAATTTCCTGTCTGTATGTTATATGTGTATGGGTGTAACTGGATACTGTCAGAGTCCCAACCTTCTGTCTATATGTTATATGTGTTTGGGGGAGACTGAACCATGTCAGAGTCCCAACCTTCCGTCTGTCTATATATTATATGTGTATGGGGGTGACTGGACCCTGTCAGAGTCCCTACCTTTTGTCTATATATTACAAGTGTATGGGGGTGACTGGACAATATCAGAGCCCCAACCTTCTGTCTATATGTTATATGTGTATGGGGGTGACTGGACACTGTCAGAGTCCCAACCTTCCGTCTCTATGTTTTATGTGTATGGGTGTAACTGGACACTGTCAGAGTCCCAACCTTCTGTCTATATGTTATATGTGTATGGGGGTGACGGGACACTGTCAGAGTCCCAACCTTCCGTCTATATGTTATATGTGTATGGGGGTGACTGGACACTGTCAGAGTCCCAACCTTCTGTCTATATGTTATATGTGTATGGGGGTGACTGGAACCTGTCAGAGTCCCAACCTTCCGTCTATATGTGTATGGGGGTGACTGGATACTGTCAGAGTCCCAACCTTCCGTCTATATGTTATATGTGTATGGGGGTAACTGGACACTGTCAGAGTCCCAACCTTCTGTCTATATGTTATATGTGTATGGGGGTGAGTAGACACTGTCAGAGTCCCAAACTTCCGTCTCTATGTTATATGTGTATGGGTGTAACTGGATACTGTCAGAGTCCCAACCTTCTGTCTATATGTTATATGTGTATGGGGGAGACTGAACCATATCAGAGTCCCAACCTTCCGTCGTCTATATATTATATGTGTATGGGGGTGACTGGACCCTGTCAGAGTCCCAACCTTTTGTCTATATATTATATGTCTATGGGGGTGACTGGACATTGTCAGAGCCCCAACCTTCTGTCTATATGTTATATGTGTATGGGGGTGACTGGACACTGTCAGAGTCGCAACCTTCCGTCTCTATATTTTATGTGTATGGGGGTGACTGGACACTGTCAGAGTCCCAACCTTCTGTCTATATGTTATATGTGTATGGGGGTGACTGGACACTGTCAGAGTCCCAACCTTCCGTCTATATGTTATATGTGTATGGGGGTGACTGGACCCTGTCAGAGTCCCAACCTTCTGTCTCTATGTTATGTGTGTATTGGGGTGACTGGACCCTGTCAGAGTCCCAACCTTCAGTCTCTATGTTATATGTGTATGTGGGTAACTGGACCCTGTCAGAGTCCCAACCTTCTGTCTATATGTTATATGTGTATGGAGGTGACTGGACCCTGTCAGAGTCCCAACCTTCCGTCTATATGTTATATTTGTATGGGGGAGACTGGACCCTGTCAGAGTCCCAGCCTTCTCTCTATATGTTATATATGTATGGGGGTGACTGGAACTTGTCAGAGTCCCAACCTTCCGTCTGTATGTTATATGTGTATGGGGGTGACTGGACACTGTCAGAGTCCCAACCTTCTGTCTATATGTTATATGTGAACGGGGGTGACTTGTCACTGTCAGAGTCCCAACCTTCCGTCTATATGTTATATGTGTATGGGGGTGACTGGACACAGTCAGAGTCCCAATTTCCTGTCTGTATGTTATATGTGTATGGGTGTAAGTGGATACTGTCAGAGTCCCAACCTTCTGTCTATATGTTATATGTGTTTGGGGGAGACTGAACCATGTCAGAGTCCCAACCTTCCGTCTGTCTATATATTATATGTGTATGGGGGTGACTGGACCCTGTCAGAGTCCCTACCTTTTGTCTATATATTATAAGTGTATGGGGGTGACTGGACATTATCAGAGCCCCAACCTTCTGTCTATATGTTATATGTGTATGGGGGTGACTGGACACTGTCAGAGTCCCAACCTTCCGTCTCTATGTTTTATGTGTATGGGTGTAACTGGACACTGTCAGAGTCCCAACCTTCTGTCTATATGTTATATGTGTATGGGGGTGACGGGACACTGTCAGAGTCCCAACCTTCCGTCTATATGTTATATGTGTATGGGGGTGACTGGACACTGTCAGAGTCCCAACCTTCTGTCTATATGTTATATGTGTATGGGGGTGACTGGAACCTGTCAGAGTCCCAACCTTCCGTCTATATGTTATATGTGTATGGGGGTGACTGGATACTGTCAGAGTCCCAACCTTCCATCTATATGTTATATGTGTATGGGGGTAACTGGACACTGTCAGAGTCCCAACCTTCTGTCTATATGTTATATGTGTATGGGGGTGACTAGACACTGTCAGAGTCCCAAACTTCCGTCTCTATGTTATATGTGTATGGGTGTAACTGGATACTGTCAGAGTCCCAACCTTCTGTCTATATGTTATATGTGTATGGGGGAGACTGAACCATGTCAGAGTCCCAACCTTCCGTCTGTCTATATATTATATGTGTATGGGGGTGACTGGACCCTGTCAGAGTCCCAACCTTTTGTCTATATATTATATGTCTATGGGGGTGACTGGACATTGTCAGAGCCCCAACCTTCTGTCTATATGTTATATGTGTATGGGGGTGACTGGACACTGTCAGAGTCGCAACCTTCCGTCTCTATATTTTATGTGTATGGGTGTAACTGGACACTGTCAGAGTCCCAACCTTCTGTCTATATGTTATATGTCTATGGGGGTGACTGGACACTGTCAGAGTCCCAACCTTCCGTCTATATGTTATATGTGTATGGGGGTGACTGGACCCTGTCAGAGTCCCAACCTTCTGTCTCTATGTTATATGTGTATTGGGGTGACTGGACCCTGTCAGAGTCCCAACCTTCAGTCTCTATGTTATATGTGTATGTGGGTAACTGGACCCTGTCAGAGTCCCAACCTTCTGTCTATATGTTATATGTGTATGGAGGTGACTGGACCCTGTCAGAGTCGAAACCTTCCGTCTATATGTTATATGTGTATGGGGGTGACTGGATACTGTCAGAGTCCCAACCTTCCGTCTATATGTTATATGTGAATGGGGGTGACTGGACACTGTCAGAGTCCCAACCTTCCGTCTATATGTTATATGTGTATGGGGGTGACTGGACACTGTCAGAGTCCCTACCTTCTGTCTATATGTTATATGTGTATGGGGGTGACTGGACACTGTCAGATTCCCAACCTTCCGTCTCTATATTATATGTGTATGGGTGTAACTGGATACTGTCAGAGTCCCAACCTTCCGTCTATATGTTATATGTGTATGGGAGAGACTGGACCCTGTCAGAGTCCCAGCCTTCTCTCTATATGTTATATGTGTATGGGGGTGACTGGACCCTGTCAGAGTCCCAACCTTCCGTCTATATGTTATATGTGTATGCGGGTGACTGAACACTGTCAGAGTCCCAACCTTCTGTCTATATGTTATATGTTTACGGGGGTGACTGGACACTGTCAGAGTCCCAACCTTCCGTCTATATGTGTATGGGGGGACTGGACACTGTCAGAGTCCCTACCTTCTGTCTATATGTTATATGTGTATGTGGGAGACTGGACACTGTCAGAGTCCCAAACTTCTGTCTATATGTTATATTTGTATGTGGGTAACTGGACACTGTCAGAGTCCCAACCTTCCGTCTATATGTTATATGTGTATGGGGGTGACTGGACACTGTCAGAGTCCCAACCTTCTGTCTATATGTTATATGTGTATGGGGGTGACTGGACACTGTCAGAGTCCCAACCTTCCGTCTCTATGTTATATGTGTATGGGTGTAACTGGATACTCTCAGAGTCCCAACCTTCCATCTATATGTTATATTTGTATGGGGGAGACTGGACCCTGTCAGAGTCCCAGCCTTCTCTCTATATGTTATATATGTATGGGGGTGACTGGAACTTGTCAGAGTCCCAACCTTCCGTCTGTATGTTATATGTGTATGGGGGTGACTGGACACTGTCAGAGTCCCAACCTTCTGTCTATATGTTATATGTGAACGGGGGTGACTTGTCACTGTCAGAGTCCCAACCTTCCGTCTATATGTTATATGTGTATGGGGGTGACTGGACACAGTCAGAGTCCCAATTTCCTGTCTGTATGTTATATGTGTATGGGTGTAACTGGATACTGTCAGAGTCCCAACCTTCTGTCTATATGTTATATGTGTTTGGGGGAGACTGAACCATGTCAGAGTCCCAACCTTCCGTCTGTCTATATATTATATGTGTATGGGGGTGACTGGACCCTGTCAGAGTCCCTACCTTTTGTCTATATATTATAAGTGTTATGGGGGTGACTGGACATTATCAGAGCCCCAACCTTCTGTCTATATGTTATATGTGTATGGGGGTGACTGGACACTGTCAGAGTCCCAACCTTCCGTCTCTATGTTTTATGTGTATGGGTGTAACTGGACACTGTCAGAGTCCCAACCTTCTGTCTATATGTTATATGTGTATGGGGGTGACGGGACACTGTCAGAGTCCCAACCTTCCGTCTATATGTTATATGTGTATGGGGGTGACTGGACACTGTCAGAGTCCCAACCTTCTGTCTATATGTTATATGTGTATGGGGGTGACTGGAACCTGTCAGAGTCCCAACCTTCCGTCTATATGTTATATGTGTATGGGGGTGACTGGATACTGTCAGAGTCCCAACCTTCCGTCTATATGTTATATGTGTATGGGGGTAACTGGACACTGTCAGAGTCCCAACCTTCTGTCTATATGTTATATGTGTATGGGGGTGACTAGACACTGTCAGAGTCCCAAACTTCCGTCTCTATGTTATATGTGTATGGGTGTAACTGGATACTGTCAGAGTCCCAACCTTCTGTCTATATGTTATATGTGTATGGGGGAGACTGAACCATGTCAGAGTCCCAACCTTCCGTCTGTCTATATATTATATGTGTATGGGGGTGACTGGACCCTGTCAGAGTCCCAACCTTTTGTCTATATATTATATGTCTATGGGGGTGACTGGACATTGTCAGAGCCCCAACCTTCTGTCTATATGTTATATGTGTATGGGGGTGACTGGACACTGTCAGAGTCCCAACCTTCCGTCTATATTTATGTGTATGGGTGTAACTGGACACTGTCAGAGTCCCAACCTTCTGTCTATATGTTATATGTCTATGGGGGTGACTGGACACTGTCAGAGTCCCAACCTTCCGTCTATATGTTATATGTGTATGGGGGTGACTGGACCCTGTCAGAGTCCCAACCTTCTGTCTCTATGTTATGTGTGTATTGGGGTGACTGGACCCTGTCAGAGTCCCAACCTTCAGTCTCTATGTTATATGTGTATGTGGGTAACTGGACCCTGTCAGAGTCCCAACCTTCTGTCTATATGTTATATGTGTATGGAGGTGACTGGACCCTGTCAGAGTCCCAACCTTCCGTCTATATGTTATATTTGTATGGGGGAGACTGGACCCTGTCAGAGTCCCAGCCTTCTCTCTATATGTTATATATGTATGGGGGTGACTGGAACTTGTCAGAGTCCCAACCTTCCGTCTGTATGTTATATGTGTATGGGGGTGACTGGACACTGTCAGAGTCCCAACCTTCTGTCTATATGTTATATGTGAACGGGGGTGACTTGTCACTGTCAGAGTCCCAACCTTCCGTCTATATGTTATATGTGTATGGGGGTGACTGGACACAGTCAGAGTCCCAATTTCCTGTCTGTATGTTATATGTGTATGGGTGTAAGTGGATACTGTCAGAGTCCCAACCTTCTGTCTATATGTTATATGTGTTTGGGGGAGACTGAACCATGTCAGAGTCCCAACCTTCCGTCTGTCTATATATTATATGTGTATGGGGGTGACTGGACCCTGTCAGAGTCCCTACCTTTTGTCTATATATTATAAGTGTATGGGGGTGACTGGACATTATCAGAGCCCCAACCTTCTGTCTATATGTTATATGTGTATGGGGGTGACTGGACACTGTCAGAGTCCCAACCTTCCGTCTCTATGTTTTATGTGTATGGGTGTAACTGGACACTGTCAGAGTCCCAACCTTCTGTCTATATGTTATATGTGTATGGGGGTGACGGGACACTGTCAGAGTCCCAACCTTCCGTCTATATGTTATATGTGTATGGGGGTGACTGGACACTGTCAGAGTCCCAACCTTCTGTCTATATGTTATATGTGTATGGGGGTGACTGGAACCTGTCAGAGTCCCAACCTTCCGTCTATATGTTATATGTGTATGGGGGTGACTGGATACTGTCAGAGTCCCAACCTTCCATCTATATGTTATATGTGTATGGGGGTAACTGGACACTGTCAGAGTCCCAACCTTCTGTCTATATGTTATATGTGTATGGGGGTGACTAGACACTGTCAGAGTCCCAAACTTCCGTCTCTATGTTATATGTGTATGGGTGTAACTGGATACTGTCAGAGTCCCAACCTTCTGTCTATATGTTATATGTGTATGGGGGAGACTGAACCATGTCAGAGTCCCAACCTTCCGTCTGTCTATATATTATATGTGTATGGGGGTGACTGGACCCTGTCAGAGTCCCAACCTTTTGTCTATATATTATATGTCTATGGGGGTGACTGGACATTGTCAGAGCCCCAACCTTCTGTCTATATGTTATATGTGTATGGGGGTGACTGGACACTGTCAGAGTCGCAACCTTCCGTCTCTATATTTTATGTGTATGGGTGTAACTGGACACTGTCAGAGTCCCAACCTTCTGTCTATATGTTATATGTCTATGGGGGTGACTGGACACTGTCAGAGTCCCAACCTTCCGTCTATATGTTATATGTGTATGGGGGTGACTGGACCCTGTCAGAGTCCCAACCTTCTGTCTCTATGTTATATGTGTATTGGGGTGACTGGACCCTGTCAGAGTCCCAACCTTCAGTCTCTATGTTATATGTGTATGTGGGTAACTGGACCCTGTCAGAGTCCCAACCTTCTGTCTATATGTTATATGTGTATGGAGGTGACTGGACCCTGTCAGAGTCCAAACCTTCCGTCTATATGTTATATGTGTATGGGGGTGACTGGATACTGTCAGAGTCCCAACCTTCCGTCTATATGTTATATGTGAATGGGGGAGACTGGACACTGTCAGAGTCCCAACCTTCCGTCTATATGTTATATGTGTATGGGGGTGACTGGACACTGTCAGAGTCCCTACCTTCTGTCTATATGTTATATGTGTATGGGGGTGACTGGACACTGTCAGATTCCCAACCTTCCGTCTCTATATTATATGTGTATGGGTGTAACTGGATACTGTCAGAGTCCCAACCTTCCGTCTATATGTTATATGTGTATGGGAGAGACTGGACCCTGTCAGAGTCCCAGCCTTCTCTCTATATGTTATATGTGTATGGGGGTGACTGGACCCTGTCAGAGTCCCAACCTTCCGTCTATATGTTATATGTGTATGCGGGTGACTGAACACTGTCAGAGTCCCAACCTTCTGTCTATATGTTATATGTTTACGGGGGTGACTGGACACTGTCAGAGTCCCAACCTTCCGTCTATATGTTATATGTGTATGGGGGTGACTGGACACTGTCAGAGTCCCAATCTTCCGTCTATATGTTATATGTGTATGGGGGTGACTGGACCCCGTCAGAGTCCCAAACTTCCGTCTATATGTTATATGTGTATGGGGGTGACTGGACACTGTCGTAGTCCCAACCTTCTGTTTATATGTTATATATGTATGGGGGTGACTGGACACTGTCAGAGTCCCAAACTTCCGTGTATATGTTATATGTGTATGGGGGTGACTGGACACTGTCAGAGTCCCAACCTTCCGTCTATATGTGATATGTGAATGGGGTTGACTGGACACTGTCAGAGTCCCAACCTTCCGTCTATATGTTATATGTGTATGGGGGTGACTGGACACTGTCGTAGTCCCAACCTTCCGTCTATATGTTATATGTGTATGGGGGTGACTGGACACAGTCAGAGTCCCAATTTCCTGTCTATATGTTATATGTGTATGGGGGTAACTGGACACTGTCAGAGTCCCAACCTTCTGTCTATATGTTATATGTCTATGGGGGTGACTGGACACTGTCAGAGTCCCAACCTTCCGTCTATATGTTATATGTGTATGGGGGTGACTGGACCCTGTCAGAGTCCCAACCTTCTGTCTCTATGTTATGTGTGTATTGGGGTGACTGGACCCTGTCAGAGTCCCAACCTTCAGTCTCTATGTTATATGTGTATGTGGGTAACTGGACCCTGTCAGAGTCCCAACCTTCTGTCTATATGTTATATGTGTATGGAGGTGACTGGACCCTGTCAGAGTCCCAACCTTCCGTCTATATGTTATATTTGTATGGGGGAGACTGGACCCTGTCAGAGTCCCAGCCTTCTCTCTATATGTTATATATGTATGGGGGTGACTGGAACTTGTCAGAGTCCCAACCTTCCGTCTGTATGTTATATGTGTATGGGGGTGACTGGACACTGTCAGAGTCCCAACCTTCTGTCTATATGTTATATGTGAACGGGGGTGACTTGTCACTGTCAGAGTCCCAACCTTCCGTCTATATGTTATATGTGTATGGGGGTGACTGGACACAGTCAGAGTCCCAACTTCCTGTCTGTATGTTATATGTGTATGGGTGTAACTGGATACTGTCAGAGTCCCAACCTTCTGTCTATATGTTATATGTGTTTGGGGGAGACTGAACCATGTCAGAGTCCCAACCTTCCGTCTGTCTATATATTATATGTGTATGGGGGTGACTGGACCCTGTCAGAGTCCCTACCTTTTGTCTATATATTATAAGTGTATGGGGGTGACTGGACATTATCAGAGCCCCAACCTTCTGTCTATATGTTATATGTGTATGGGGGTGACTGGACACTGTCAGAGTCCCAACCTTCCGTCTCTATGTTTTATGTGTATGGGTGTAACTGGACACAGTCAGAGTCCCAACCTTCTGTCTATATGTTATATGTGTATGGGGGTGACGGGACACTGTGAGAGTCCCAACCTTCCGTCTATATGTTATATGTGTATGGGGGTGACTGGACACTGTCAGAGTCCCAACCTTCTGTCTATATGTTATATGTGTATGGGGGTGACTGGAACCTGTCAGAGTCCCAACCTTCCGTCTATATGTTATATGTGTATGGGGGTGACTGGATACTGTCAGAGTCCCAACCTTCCATCTATATGTTATATGTGTATGGGGGTAACTGGACACTGTCAGAGTCCCAACCTTCTGTCTATATGTTATATGTGTATGGGGGTGACTAGACACTGTCAGAGTCCCAAACTTCCGTCTCTATGTTATATGTGTATGGGTGTAACTGGATACTGTCAGAGTCCCAACCTTCTGTCTATATGTTATATGTGTATGGGGGAGACTGAACCATGTCAGAGTCCCAACCTTCCGTCTGTCTATATATTATATGTGTATGGGGGTGACTGGACCCTGTCAGAGTCCCAACCTTTTGTCTATATATTATATGTCTATGGGGGTGACTGGACATTGTCAGAGCCCCAACCTTCTGTCTATATGTTATATGTGTATGGGGGTGACTGGACACTGTCAGAGTCGCAACCTTCCGTCTCTATATTTTATGTGTATGGGTGTAACTGGACACTGTCAGAGTCCCAACCTTCTGTCTATATGTTATATGTCTATGGGGGTGACTGGACACTGTCAGAGTCCCAACCTTCCGTCTATATGTTATATGTGTATGGGGGTGACTGGACCCTGTCAGAGTCCCAACCTTCTGTCTCTATGTTATATGTGTATTGGGGTGACTGGACCCTGTCAGAGTCCCAACCTTCAGTCTCTATGTTATATGTGTATGTGGGTAACTGGACCCTGTCAGAGTCCCAACCTTCTGTCTATATGTTATATGTGTATGGAGGTGACTGGACCCTGTCAGAGTCCAAACCTTCCGTCTATATGTTATATGTGTATGGGGGTGACTGGATACTGTCAGAGTCCCAACCTTCCGTCTATATGTTATATGTGAATGGGGGTGACTGGACACTGTCAGAGTCCCAACCTTCCGTCTATATGTTATATGTGTATGGGGGTGACTGGACACTGTCAGAGTCCCTACCTTCTGTCTATATGTTATATGTGTATGGGGGTGACTGGACACTGTCAGATTCCCAACCTTCCGTCTCTATATTATATGTGTATGGGTGTAACTGGATACTGTCAGAGTCCCAACCTTCCGTCTATATGTTATATGTGTATGGGAGAGACTGGACCCTGTCAGAGTCCCAGCCTTCTCTCTATATGTTATATGTGTATGGGGGTGACTGGACCCTGTCAGAGTCCCAACCTTCCGTCTATATGTTATATGTGTATGCGGGTGACTGAACACTGTCAGAGTCCCAACCTTCTGTCTATATGTTATATGTTTACGGGGGTGACTGGACACTGTCAGAGTCCCAACCTTCCGTCTATATGTTATATGTGTATGGGGGTGACTGGACACTGTCAGAGTCCCAATCTTCCGTCTATATGTTATATGTGTATGGGGGTGACTGGACCCCGTCAGAGTCCCAAACTTCCGTCTATATGTTATATGTGTATGGGGGTGACTGGACACTGTCGTAGTCCCAACCTTCTGTTTATATGTTATATATGTATGGGGGTGACTGGACACTGTCAGAGTCCCAAACTTCCGTGTATATGTTATATGTGTATGGGGGTGACTGGACACTGTCAGAGTCCAAACCTTCCGTCTATATGTGATATGTGAATGGGGTTGACTGGACACTGTCAGAGTCCCAACCTTCCGTCTATATGTTATATGTGTATGGGGGTGACTGGACACTGTCGTAGTCCCAACCTTCCGTCTATATGTTATATGTGTATGGGGGTGACTGGACACAGTCAGAGTCCCAATTTCCTGTCTATATGTTATATGTGTATGGGGGTAACTGGACACTGTCAGAGTCCCAACCTGCTGTCTATATGTTATATGTGTATGGGGGTGACTAGACACTGTCAGAGTCCCAAACTTCCGTCTCTATGTTATATGTGTATGGGTGTAACTGGATACTGTCAGAGTCCCAACCTTCTGTCTATATGTTATATGTGTATGGGGGAGACTGAACCATGTCAGAGTCCCAACCTTCCGTCTGTCTATATATTATATGTGTATGGGGGTGACTGGACCCTGTCAGAGTCCCAACCTTTTGTCTATATATTATATGTCTATGGGGGTGACTGGACATTGTCAGAGCCCCAACCTTCTGTCTATATGTTATATGTGTATGGAGGTGACTGGACACTGTCAGAGTCCCAACCTTCCGTCTATATGTTATACGTGTAAGGGGTTGACTGGGCCCTGTCATAGTCCCAACCTTCTGTCTATATGTTATATGTGTATGGGGATGACTGGACACTGTCAGAGTCCCAACCTTCCGTCTATATGTTACATGTGAATGGGGGTGACTGGAAACTGTCAGAGACCCAACCTTCCGTCTATATGTTATATGTGTATGGGGGTGACTGGACACTATCAGAGTCCCAACCTTCTGTCTATATGTTATATGTGTATGGGGGTGACGGGACACTGTCAGAGTCCCAACCTTCCGTCTCTATGTTATATGTGTATGGGTGTAACTGGATACTCTCAGAGTCCCAACCTTCCGTCTATATGTTATATTTGTATGGGGGAGACTGGACCCTGTCAGAGTCCCAGCCTTCTCTCTATATGTTATATATGTATGGGGGTGACTGGAACTTGTCAGAGTCCCAACCTTCCGTCTGTATGTTATATGTGTATGGGGGTGACTGGACACTGTCAGAGTCCCAACCTTCTGTCTATATGTTATATGTGAACGGGGGTGACTTGTCACTGTCAGAGTCCCAACCTTCCGTCTATATGTTATATGTGTATGGGGGTGACTGGACACAGTCAGAGTCCCAATTTCCTGTCTGTATGTTATATGTGTATGGGTGTAACTGGATACTGTCAGAGTCCCAACCTTCTGTCTATATGTTATATGTGTTTGGGGGAGACTGAACCATGTCAGAGTCCCAACCTTCCGTCTGTCTATATATTATATGTGTATGGGGGTGACTGGACCCTGTCAGAGTCCCTACCTTTTGTCTATATATTATAAGTGTATGGGGGTGACTGGACAATATCAGAGCCCCAACCTTCTGTCTATATGTTATATGTGTATGGGGGTGACTGGACACTGTCAGAGTCCCAACCTTCCGTCTCTATGTTTTATGTGTATGGGTGTAACTGGACACTGTCAGAGTCCCAACCTTCTGTCTATATGTTATATGTGTATGGGGGTGACGGGACACTGTCAGAGTCCCAACCTTCCGTCTATATGTTATATGTGTATGGGGGTGACTGGACACTGTCAGAGTCCCAACCTTCTGTCTATATGTTATATGTGTATGGGGGTGACTGGAACCTGTCAGAGTCCCAACCTTCCGTCTATATGTTATATGTGTATGGGGGTGACTGGATACTGTCAGAGTCCCAACCTTCCGTCTATATGTTATATGTGTATGGGGGTAACTGGACACTGTCAGAGTCCCAACCTTCTGTCTATATGTTATATGTGTATGGGGGTGACTAGACACTGTCAGAGTCCCAAACTTCCGTCTCTATGTTATATGTGTATGGGTGTAACTGGATACTGTCAGAGTCCCAACCTTCTGTCTATATGTTATATGTGTATGGGGGAGACTGAACCATGTCAGAGTCCCAACCTTCCGTCTGTCTATATATTATATGTGTATGGGGGTGACTGGACCCTGTCAGAGTCCCAACCTTTTGTCTATATATTATATGTCTATGGGGGTGACTGGACATTGTCAGAGCCCCAACCTTCTGTCTATATGTTATATGTGTATGGGGGTGACTGGACACTGTCAGAGTCCCAACCTTCCGTCTCTATATTTTATGTGTATGGGTGTAACTGGACACTGTCAGAGTCCCAACCTTCTGTCTATATGTTATATGTCTATGGGGGTGACTGGACACTGTCAGAGTCCCAACCTTCCGTCTATATGTTATATGTGTATGGGGGTGACTGGACCCTGTCAGAGTCCCAACCTTCTGTCTCTATGTTATATGTGTATTGGGGTGACTGGACCCTGTCAGAGTCCCAACCTTCAGTCTCTATGTTATATGTGTATGTGGGTAACTGGACCCTGTCAGAGTCCCAACCTTCTGTCTATATGTTATATGTGTATGGAGGTGACTGGACCCTGTCAGAGTCCAAACCTTCCGTCTATATGTTATATGTGTATGGGGGTGACTGGATACTGTCAGAGTCCCAACCTTCCGTCTATATGTTATATGTGTATGGGGGTGACTGGACACTGTCAGAGTCCCAACCTTCCTATATGTTATATGTGTATGGGGGTGACTCTGTCAGAGTCCCAACCTTCTGTCTATATGTTATATGTGTATGGGGGTGACTGGACACTGTCAGATTCCCAACCTTCCGTCTCTATATTATATGTGTATGGGTGTAACTGGATACTGTCAGAGTCCCAACCTTCCGTCTATATGTTATATGTGTATGGGAGAGACTGGACCCTGTCAGAGTCCCAGCCTTCTCTCTATATGTTATATGTGTATGGGGGTGACTGGACCCTGTCAGAGTCCCAACCTTCCGTCTATATGTTATATGTGTATGCGGGTGACTGAACACTGTCAGAGTCCCAACCTTCTGTCTATATGTTATATGTTTACGGGGGTGACTGGACACTGTCAGAGTCCCAACCTTCCGTCTATATGTCATATGTGTATGGGGGTGACTGGACCCCGTCAGAGTCCCAAACTTCCGTCTATATGTTATATGTGTATGGGGGTGACTGGACACTGTCGTAGTCCCAACCTTCTGTTTATATGTTATATATGTATGGGGGTGACTGGACACTGTCAGAGTCCCAAACTTCCGTGTATATGTTATATGTGTATGGGGGTGACTGGACACTGTCAGAGTCCCAACCTTCCGTCTATATGTGATATGTGAATGGGGTTGACTGGACACTGTCAGAGTCCCAACCTTCCGTCTATATGTTATATGTGTATGGGGGTGACTGGACACTGTCGTAGTCCCAACCTTCCGTCTATATGTTATATGTGTATGGGGGTGACTGGACACAGTCAGAGTCCCAATTTCCTGTCTATATGTTATATGTGTATGGGGGTAACTGGACACTGTCAGAGTCCCAACCTTCTGTCTATATGTTATATGTGTATGGGGGTGACTAGACACTGTCAGAGTCCCAACCTTCTATCTCTATGTTATATGTGTATGGGGGAGACTGGACCCTGTCAGAGTCCCAACCTTCCGTCTATATGTTATATGTGTATGGGGGTGAATGGACCCTGTCAGAGCCCCAACCTTCTATCTCTATGTTATATGTGTATGTGGGTGACTGAAACCTGTCAAGTCCCAACCTTCCGTCTGTCTATATGTTATATGTGTATGGGGGTGACTGGACCCTGTCAGAGTCCCAACCTTCTGTCTATATATTATATGTGTATGGGGGTGACTGGACATTGTCAGAGTCCCAACCTTCTGTCTATATATTATATGTGTATGGGAGTGACTGGACACTGTCAGAGTCCCAATCTTCTGTCTATATGTTATATGTGTATGGGGGTAACTGGACACTGTCAGAGTCCCAACATTCCGTCTATATGTTATATGTGTATGGGGGTGACTGGACACTGTCAGAGTCCCAACTTTCCGTCTATATGTTATATGTGTATGGGTGTGACTGGGCCCTGTCAGAGTCCCAACCTTCTGTATATATGTTGTTTGTGTATGGGGGTGACTGGACCCTGTCACAGTCCCAACCTTCTGTATATATGTTATATGTGTATGGGGGTGACTTGACATTGTCAGAGACCCAACCTTTTGTCTATATGTTATATGTGTATGGGGGTGACTGGACACTGTCAGAGTCCCAACCTTCCGTCTATATGTTATACGTGTAAGGGGTTGACTGGGCCCTGTCATAGTCCCAACCTTCTGTCTATATGTTATATGTGTATGGGGGTGACTGGACACTGTCAGAGTCCCAACCTTCCGTCTATATATTACATGTGAATGGGGGTGACTGGAAACTGTCAGAGACCCAACCTTCCGTCTATATGTTATATGTGTATGGGGGTGACTGGACACTATCAGAGTCCCAACCTTCTGTCTATATGTTATATGTGTATGGGGGTGACGGGACACTGTCAGAGTCCCAACCTTCCGTCTCTATGTTATATGTGTATGGGTGTAACTGGATACTCTCAGAGTCCCAACCTTCCATCTATATGTTATATTTGTATGGGGGAGACTGGACCCTGTCAGAGTCCCAGCCTTCTCTCTATATGTTATATATGTATGGGGGTGACTGGAACTTGTCAGAGTCCCAACCTTCCGTCTGTATGTTATATGTGTATGGGGGTGACTGGACACTGTCAGAGTCCCAACCTTCTGTCTATATGTTATATGTGAACGGGGGTGACTTGTCACTGTCAGAGTCCCAACCTTCCGTCTATATGTTATATGTGTATGGGGGTGACTGGACACAGTCAGAGTCCCAATTTCCTCTCTGTATGTTATATGTGTATGGGTGTAACTGGATACTGTCACAGTCCCAACCTTCCGTCTATATGTTATATGTGTATGGGGGAGACTGAACCATGTCAGAGTCCCAACCTTCCGTCTGTCTATATATTATATGTGTATGGGGGTGGCTGGACCCTGTCAGAGTCCCAACCTTTTGTCTATATATTATATGTGTATGGGGGTGACTGGACATTATCAGAGCCCGAACCTTCTGTCTATATGTTATATGTGTATGGGGGTGACTGGACACTGTCAGAGTCCCAACCTTCCGTCTCTATGTTTTATGTGTATGGGTGTAACTGGACACTGTCAGAGTCCCAACCTTCTGTCTATATGTTGTATGTGTATGGGGGTGACGGGACACTGTCAGAGCCCCAACCTTCCGTCTATATGTTATATGTGTATGGGGGTGACTGGACACTGTCAGAGTCCCAACCTTCTGTTTATATGTTATATGTGTATGGGGGTGACTGGAACCTGTCAGAGTCCCAACCTTCCGTCTATATGTTATATGTGTATGGGGGTGACTGGATACTGTCAGAGTCCCAACCTTCCGTCTATATGTTATATGTGTATGGGGGTAACTGGACACTGTCAGAGTACCAACCTTCTGTCTATATGTTATATGTGTATGGGGGTGAATAGACACTGTCAGAGTCCCAACCTTCCGTCTCTATGTTATATGTGTATGGGTGTAACTGGATACTGTCAGAGTCCCAACCTTCTGTCTATATGTTATATGTGTATGGGGGAGACTGAACCATGTCAGAGTCCCAACCTTCCATCTGTCTATATATTATATGTGTATGGGGGTGACTGGACCCTGTCAGAGT
>JAHLWY010000368.1:82500-102929 GCA_020002185.1 Paraescarpia echinospica | reverse complement strand
ATCTGTATGTGACGTATCTCTCCAGGTGTGTAACTGTATGTGACGTATCTCACCAAGTGTGTATCTGTATGTGACGTATCTCACCAGGTGTGTATCTGTATGTGACGTATCTCTCCAGGTGTGTATATGTATGTGACGTATCTCTCCAGGTGTGTATCTGTATGTGACGTATCTCACCAGGTGTGTATCTGTATGTGACGTATCTCACCAGGTGTGTATCTGTATGTGACGTATCTCACCAGGTGTGTATCTGTATGTGACGTATCTCTCCAGGTGTGTATCTGTATGTGACGTATCTCACCAGGTGTGTATCTGTATGTGACGTATCTCACCAGGTGTGTATCTGTATGTGACGTATCTCTCCAGGTGTGTATCTGTATGTGACGTATCTCACCAGGTGTGTATCTGTATGTGACGTATCTCTCCAGGTGTGTATCTGTACGTGACGTATTTCACCAGGTGTGTATCTGTATATGAAGTATCTCACCATGTGTGTCTGTGTGGTTCCTCCTTTCGCAGCGATGGCGAATTGAAATGAACTCCCCACGCGCGCTCTGTATTCTCACTAGCCGTTTTTGCTCACACACGAAGACGATTTTTTTTACCAGGAGCACCTGTTTTGTCCTTCAATTTAGATTGTTTAATTGTTTAAATAATTATAAGCGAGCCCATGTTTAGGGTTAGTCGCATATCTAGTCGCAAAATACCCCAACCTATCAAGCATTACGAATGAGTGGGTGGTGGGTTGACGGGGCGAAAGCGCGAGGTGGGGTGGACGTGGGAGCGTGCTACCTTCCCGCTGACACTTAGAATAGAATATGTGGGATCGAGCAATATGGTGTCACCAAAAATAAGATTGCTACTCAATTAATATATATTGCAGTTGTGGTTGTAAGCCCTACTCATTTGATAGCCAAACATGATGCGACGAGGTTGCGTGGGTTGGGTTTTATTAAATAAAACACTTGACAATGTGCTATTTTGTGCCAATTTATGGGGCAAAGGGAAGAACCAGGAGTACATGCTCTGGGAGTGACTCCTTTCCCTTCTCTTTGAAATATTTGTAAAAGAACACTTGAAAGATGACACTAAGCATTCTTATTTTAGACAATTAATATATATGCAAGGATAATCAAATCTGGTTGTGGGCATTTACTGGAAGAAGACATACTAATTTATCAAAATACACTGCATGCCACTATTATACTGAATTTGTGGCCAAAAGGGGAACATCGAGGGATAAGGCTGGGGAAGGGTGCCCATCTATTGAGACACTTTCCTGAATAGAATCCCTGAAAGGTGATACAAAATCGTGACACTTAGATTCTGATTTTCAGCCAATTATTATATTTTACTATAAATGAAAAATTATTTTTGTCAAAAAGGGGTTCGGACATCCTGGACGTCCCTCTAGATCCGCCCACGGTTAGTCACTAAGTATAAATCGATATGGTGGCGCCATCTATTGAAAGGAACATATCTTAATGCATATTAAAGGAACTAAAAACAAGGCTCCAGCTAAATTGCATTTTCCATGTGTACACAAAGCATAGCATTGTTTGTAACATTTGGCAACATGAAAAATACAGAAAAATGCACTGATAGTCTAAGTCAGGTTTTAAACCCATCTGTATCGCGATTCCCGCGGAAAGTTAATATTAAATGAGCTAGGCAATCAAGTGATGTTGTGACGTCAGACGCGCGAATGTCAGCAACATGCCAGCACTTTCAATACTTTCAGAGCATGTTTACAACGATAGATATTGGCCGAAGCGAACGTCAGGATGAGTTATTGTGCCGTATTCCGAAGTAATATAAACACTAGTCACAATAGAGGAATTTAGATACTATGATATCGTAACATTGTATGACGGAAGGGTTGTACAATTTAGCATAATCCTGAATCCGGTTAAGTGTTCTTCCGTCAGTCAACAAGTGGTTGTGCGTTGGCTCAGCGCGTCCGGGTTTATAACGACACGTGTGCGGGTGATCTCGGTTCAGGTCTGACAGCAACATGTTTAAAGTGTACTTTTGTTTATCTTTTCGCAAAGTAATATAAACCATGCCATTTTTACGACATAATGCACTATTTATAATTAAATATATTTAATGTGTTGTAGTAATTATTTATTCAGAAAAAAAAAATTATATTACCGGGAATGTACACTTAACGCTGATTTTGTATGTTTTTTATTTTCATTTATCTATACAAACAACAGTACATGTGCACGTTTCTCACGGGTGCCGAGTGGGACGTCGGACTGTCAGTCTCTCACATGATTAGTTCTGTGAACTGTTCTAAATACATTACTTCACTACTATGTCAAATTTAAATACATTTTTGAGAGAAATGTTTTGAAAAGTCAAAGTTTATAATAGCTTCTATCAGTCGAAATGCAAGGGGAATTTTCTTTTATAATTCATGTCCTCATTGTTTAAATAAAAAAATAAAAAAGTATTTGAATAAACAACATTTAATAGCATAGTTAAATGCATCGTGGAAAAATATATGTTTATTATTTATTATAATTGTAAGTTGGTTAAAAAAAGTCAAATACACGCTGACATGGGAAAAGTTGCATCGTTGTGTCACGAGGTTAGAACAAACTCAAAAGTGTGCCGCGAACTAAACAAAGGTTGACGCACTGCCAGAGGGTGTCCCGTAATAACTTGACCGACGTATCGGAATTACGTATGTGATACACTTTCTTGTTTTACACAAAGCTGCTCCAGTAACGTAATGTAGTTGCACATTGAACTGCTACTGTGTAAAAATTCTAGATGTGACCGTTTTTCACACTGGTGCTAACACTGAAATATTGAGTGACTAGTATGAATCATAAAATGCATTAAAACTCGTCACGTCTTTAGGGAAAACTAAAATGCACCAAATATTTAGAAGTTTATACACCTTATTAAATGTGCATTTGTGTGTGTGTGTGTGTGTGTGTGTATGTGTGTGTATGTGTGTGTGTGTGTGTGTGTGTGTGTGTATATGTGTGTATGTGTGTGTGTGTGTGTGTCTGCGTATGTGTGTGTGTGTGTGTGTGTGTGTGTGTGTGTGTGTGTGTGTGTGTGTGTGTGTGTGTGTGTGTGTGTGTGTGTGTGTGTGTGTGTGTGTGTGTGTATTTGTGTGTGTGTGTGCGCCATCTTAGAATTTCTCCATGGGGATCCCCGGATCCACCACGGATACATACCCAACTGCCCAATGTCAAGAAGCTACTAGTCGATATGACTTGTAATTTGTAACTTCTTTCTACGCAATGTGTCAGCATAATCGGACTGGGTATCAACAAATACCTCTCCTATGTGTAAGATTTAACGCATTATTCATCCAGACCGTTTTCAAAATTTTCATTTATGTTGAAAAGTGGCATCGGTGTTGATAAATAATTAAACCTTTGTGAACTTTGAAATATGGTGCTTTTTCATACCTACTTATATGCGATAGGAATTCATCTTACACTCATCCACTACACATACCATATACCGCCTGGTGGCACTCCTTCCATTTCTTTCCGCTAGGAGGTAGGTCAGGTGACAGGCGCCATCTTAGAATTTCTCCATGGGTGCTTCTGCTCTCACCACTGGTGATGTGTAGAAAACTCTGTAATACTACTGGTGTAGTATCCCTCAGTAGTCCACAAAAGCAAATGCAAAATGGGCCAAGAGTCCCTGAAGTCCTTTGGACTATATGTGACCCCCGGCTGACCAAATGAGTGGTCCGAAAAATTCGGAAAAATTGCAACATTGTTTTCTTACATTCTTGTAAAGATTGGGTAGGGTGCTTTACACGGTTTCAAAAATTATGACTGCCACAAAAAATTGTGAAGTTATGGAGCATTGAACATGGTAGGGGTCAAAAAGTGACAATGAAGAAAAACGGCTGTTGACACTTTACATTATATATGCAAATGGATTGCATGGAAATATTACAAGTATGACATTAAGATTTGTATGATACACTGGAAGTACAAATGTGCTGCTGCAAAAACGTATCATGTTATGCCAGACTATATCTTCATGTGTAAACAAAGTGATAACACAACATGACTGTGAAGGTTTTGCATATGCACATGGATAGCATGGGTATATTGAGTGTATGGCATTCAAAGTTGGCTAATGGTATGCATGTGCCTACAATTCCTGAAGCCCACAAAGCACTCACTCTCCCAAACTGAGCAATAAACTTCAGCCCAGCCCTGGCCACACCAAGACTGACCAACAATAAAACAATACACCGTGGCCATGAGTGACCACTCTAGCCAGTGACTCGCTGACCACACACTGACCTAAATTCAGTGCCAGGCTAGCCACCCCAGTGATCGGAGATAGGGCAGTATCCAGTTATAAATAGAGATCAGTGGAAGTTATAAATAGAGATCAGTGCAGGAGACTTACAGTAGTAGGGAAATACTAGGAACATTTAACATTTGGGGGGCTTATGGTGCCCTTAGAATGATTCAATCAAATACAGATTTCTTGTGTATAGTGGCAGTAACGTAAGATACATCTTTGCAAAATTAGTTAAAAAGTTACTGAAGAGTTTTTGAAAAATAGGCAAAATGTGAAAATTTACCAGTTTCTGGGGCCCTGTGGGGCCCTACGGGGCCCTTAGAATGATTCAATCAAATACAGATCTCCCGTGCATAGTGGCAGTACCCTAAGATACGTCTATGCAAAATTAGAGAACAAGTTGCTGAACAATTTATGAGATATGGCAGTTAACGGCGCACGGATCGCAGAGTGGTGGCGTATGTCCGTTGGACCTTCTGCCCAAAGGAATAAAAAAACCTTCTGTTCCTGAAATTTTGCACACACATACTACTTACCATATTGAACATAATAAATGGAAATTTAAACAGTTGACCGTCTCAGAGTTTTGTAGAAGCCATGCCCACATTGCTGATTTATGGCAAATTTGTCAATATAGCAAATATTGTAATGTTCTATGTATATACCCCAAACCTCAACTAGAGATGATATATACCATAATTATAAAACGTAGACCCCTAACTGACCAGTTTCCATGTGTTATAATGAATGTTTTTATTGTATGGAAACCTAGTCCACACTGTTCGTTGCTTTAGTACATAGTTGCACTCATTTTAGAAACACCAGGTTGCAGTTTCTAAGCCCCCTTAAACCCAAAGTTCGTAGGAAGCTTCTGTCACTTCCTTAGTCAGTAGATTCTGAAGAAGTGCAAATGTTTCTGGTGACATGGTTGAACACAGAGCAGCCTTTTTCTTTGGGTCTGTTGTGATGTTGTTTGAGTCGAAATAGAACTCCGCACGCATCATGTAGGACGACCATTGCTCCCTTTCTGGGTCGAACCGGTCGAAATGGCGTGCCATGCTTGAATGGCAGTCAGTAAACAAACACTCAGACAGTAGGCTATTGTCTGCAGTTCAGAGCCAGTTCAGGCATGTACTCACTGAAGCATGTCGACACAGTTTATAGGTAGTTGAAAACAATCCCACCTGCTGACACCAACTGTTGTGTACTTGTAGGCCAGGGAATATCACCATGTAACATTTTTTTAATTCAAGAAACATTTAATTGGCAGAACTACTGAAAATACATGTGGTCACTTCCACAAAACAAGATGGCAGACACTCTAAAGCAATTGGTCAGTCTGGTCAATTGTCACTAGAGGGTGGTCCCATAATAACATACAGTTCACATAGCATATGAGAAACATGACAATGCTATATTCTCTGGATGATGATGACCTAAGTGAGGATGTTTCAACTATACACAGTATGTCGTCTTCCGATATCCAACATTTATTGGATTGTCTAGGCCAATGAAACTGCTTTGCTGGCCCATCAGGGTTGCATTAAGTTTATATTGAAGTCACCAAATTCATTCGAGATTTCACCCACCATTCCTATCCATGGCAGATTTTCATAAAGACAGCAAACAAAGTTATGTTCATGAATTTGTAGAGGTGTTTGTACTGCTACAAGTTCTCTGAAACCAAAGCCTCATGATTGCCATCAGCTGTCAGTGTCACGGAGTCCAATTTTGATTCATCAGCTTGAGCACTCAAGTTGTAGACCTATATCTGTGATGTGGAGATGGGGACAAATCGATGCAGCTGCAGAGTTCCCTTTATAGTCTTTGATGATTCGAACTGCGCTTTGAGTTCATTTTCACATTCAATAATTTTCTCTGGTGGTACATTGAAGAATTTGATCCCTTCGATTTTTTCCGTACAGAACTTCATGATTGCTTCAATGGTAAGAATAGGGTCATCGTATGGGCGATGGAGACTGGCTTTTGTAACTAACCTTTTAACAGTGCCTCCAATAGCATCACAAGCACTTTTGCCGTGGGAGATTGCGAAAAAGTTCCATTCCGCAGACAGATCGAAATCCTCTAGGTGGTGACACAAATTGGTGAAGTTGTTTTTATTTTTGTATTGTCCTGCGCATCCATCTGTGAAATAGTTAACTTTCTTCATACCTGGAAACTCTGTTTTCAGATCGGGAATAACAGCTTTTAAGAATGCAATCACTGTAACTGTTGAATGTTCCCTTTCCCTGCAGTCACTTAGTACACACGAATTCCGATGTTCTAGTGTCCCATCTTCAAGTATACGGTATGCCACAAATGGATGGAGGGTTACTTGTTTGTTTTCCCAGTGAAACTTTGTATCTGATCCTGAACGGTGTATGAATAGTTCTCTTCGAAATCTCCTTGAAGGATGGTTTCCTCCATCGGTTTCACGGAGGACTTCAATGTTTTCATATACGCACTTTGAGACTTGCCTGAAAAACTATGTCGAGATAATTTCACCACCTGCGTTGTTAAGTTCTCAATGAACTCCAATATCGGTTCAGTAACAGACATCAATGCTATACGATCTGTACTGATCCATTGTTGATACGTATAATAGATGTACACTTACATTTTTGGAAGCAGCCTCAGAAAGGTGTGAATTATTTGATATAAAAACACTTCAGAATTTTCCCCATTGTTTTAATTTGATGAACATGTGCTTGTTAGGGGTTCACACTTTGGGTTTAAGGGGGCTTAGAAACTGCAACCTGGTGTTTATAAAATGAGTGCAACTATGTACTAAAGCAATGAACAGTGTGGACTAGGTTTCCATACAATGAAAACATTCATTATAAAACTTGGAAACTGGTCAGTTAGGGGCCTACGTTTTATAATTATGGTATATATCATCTCTAGTTGAGGTTTGGGGTATATACATAGAACATTACAATATTTGCTATATTGACAAATTTGCCATAAATCAGCAATGTGGGCATGGCTTCTACAAAAATCTGAGACGGTCAACTGTTTAAATTTCCATTAATTATGTTCAATATGGTAAGTAGTATGTGTGTGCAAAATTTCAGGAACAGAAGGTTTTTTTATTCCTTTGGGCAGAAGGTCCAACGGACATACGCCACCACTCTGCGATCCGTGCGCCGTTAACTGCCATATCTCATAAATTGTTCAGCAACTTGTTCTCTAATTTTGCATAGACGTAACTTAGGGTACTGCCACTATGCACGGGAGATCTGTATTTGATTGAATCATTCTAAGGGCCCCGTAGGGCCCCACAGGGCCCCAGAAACTGGTAAATTTTCACATTTTGCCTATTTTTCAAAAACTCTTCAGTAACTTTTTAACTAATTTTGCAAAGATGTATCTTACGTTACTGCCACTATACACAATAAATCTGTATTTGATTGAATCATTCTAAGGGCACCATAGGCCCCCCAAATATTAAATGTTCCTAGTATTTCCCTACTGCTGTAAGCCTCCTGCACTGATCTCTATTTATAACTTCCACTGATCTCTATTTATAACTGGATACTGCCCTATCTCCGATCACTGGGGTGGCTAGCCTGGCACTGAATTTAGGTCAGTGTGTGGTCAGCGAGTCACTGGCTAGAGTGGTCACTCATGGCCACGGTTTATTGTTTTATTGTTGGTCAGTCTTGGTGTGGCCAGGGCTGGGCTGAAGTTTATTGCTCAGTTTGGGAGAGTGAGTGCTTTGTGGGCTTCAGGAATTGTAGGCACATGCATACCATTAGCCAACTTTGAATGCCATACACTCAATATACCCATGCTATCCATGTGCATATGCAAAACCTTCAAGTCATGTTGTGTTATCACTTTGTTTACACATGAAGATATAGTCTGGCATAACTTGATACGTTTTTGCAGCAGCACATTTGTACTTCCAGTGTATCATACAAATCTTAATGTCATACTTGTAATATTTCCATGCAATCCATTTGCATATATAATGTAAAGTGTCAACAGCCGTTTTTCTTCATTGTCACTTTTTGACCCCTACCATGTTCAATGCTCCATAACTTCACAATTTTTTGTGGCAGTCATAATTTTTGAAACCGTGTAAAGCACCCTACCCAATCTTTACAAGAATGTAAGAAAACAATGTTGCAATTTTTCCGAATTTTTCGGACCACTCATTTGGTCAGCCGGGGGTCACATATAGTCCAAAGGACTTCAGGGACTCTTGGCCCATTTTGCATTTGCTTTTGTGGACTACTGAGGGATACTACACCAGTAGTATTACAGAGTTTTCTACACATCACCAGTGGTGAGAGCAGAAGCACCCATGGAGAAATTCTAAGATGGCGCCTGTCACCTGACCTACCTCCTAGCGGAAAGAAATGGAAGGAGTGCCACCAGGCGGAATATGGTATGTGTACTGGATGAGTGTAAGATGAATTCCTATCGCATATAAGTAGGTATGAAAAAGCACCATATTTCAAAGTTCACAAAGGTTTAATTATTTATCAACACTGATGCCACTTTTTAACATAAATGAAAATTTTGAAAACGGTCTGGATGAATAATGCGTTAAATCTTACACATAGGAGAGGTATTTGTTGATACCCAGTCCGATTATGCTGACACATTGCGTAGAAAGAAGTTACAAAGTACAAGTCATATCGACTAGTAGCTTCTTGACATTGGGCAGTTGGGTATGTATCCGTGGTGGATCCGGGGATCCCCATGGAGAAATTCTAAGATGGCGCACCCACACACACAAATACACACACACACAAACACACACACACACACACACACACACACACACACACACACACACACAGACACACACACACACATACACAGACACACACACACACATACACACACACACATACACACACTCACACATACACACACATACACACACACACACACACACACACACAAATGCACATTTAATAAGGTGTATAAACTTCTAAATATTTGGTGCATTTTAGTTTTCCCTAAAGACGTGACGAGTTTTAATGCATTTTATGATTCATACTAGTCACTCAATATTTCAGTGTTAGCACCAGTGTGAAAAACGGTCACATCTAGAATTTTTACACAGTAGCAGTTCAATGTGCAACTACATTACGTTACTGGAGCAGCTTTGTGTAAAACAAGAAAGTGTATCACATACGTAATTCCGATACGTCGGTCAAGTTATTACGGGACACCCTCTGGCAGTGCGTCAACCTTTGTTTAGTTCGCGGCACACTTTTGAGTTTGTTCTAACCTCGTGACACAACGATGCAACTTTTCCCATGTCAGCGTGTATTTGACTTCTTTTAACCAACTTACAATTATAATAAATAATAAACATATCTTTTTCCACGATGCATTTAACTATGCTATTAAATGTTGTTTATTCAAATACTTTTTTATTTTTTTATTTAAACAATGAGGACATGAATTATAAAAGAAAATTCCCCTTGCATTTCGACTGATAGAAGCTATTATAAACTTTGACTTTTTTTTGAGGTTTTTTTATTCCTTTGGGCAGAAGGTCCAACGGACATACGCCACCACTCTGCGATACGTGCGCCGTTAACTGCCATATCTCATAAATTGTTCAGCAACTTGTTCTCTAATTTTGCATAGACGTATCTTAGGGTACTGCCACTATGCACGGGAGATCTGTATTTGATTGAATCATTCTAAGGGCCCCGTAGGGCCCCACAGGGCCCCAGAAACTGGTAAATTTTCACATTTTGCCTATTTTTCAAAAACTCTTCAGTAACTTTTTAACTAATTTTGCAAAGATGTATCTTACGTTACTGCCACTATACACAAGAAATCTGTATTTGATTGAATCATTCTAAGGGCACCATAAGCCCCCCAAATGTTAAATGTTCCTAGTATTTCCCTACTACTGTAAGCCTCCTGCACTGATCTCTATTTATAACTTCCACTGATCTCTATTTATAACTGGATACTGCCTTATCTCCGATCACTGGGGTGGCTAGCCTGGCACTGAATTTAGGTCAGTGTGTGGTCAGCGAGTCACTGGCTAGAGTGGTCACTCATGGCCACGGTTTATTGTTTTATTGTTGGTCAGTCTTGGTGTGGCCAGGGCTGGGCTGAAGTTTATTGCTCAGTTTGGGAGAGTGAGTGCTTTGTGGGCTTCAGGAATTGTAGGCACATGCATACCATTAGCCAACTTTGAATGCCATACACTCAATATACCCATGCTATCCATGTGCATATGCAAAACCTTCACAGTCATGTTGTGTTATCACTTTGTTTACACATGAAGATATAGTCTGGCATAACTTGATACGTTTTTGCAGCAGCACATTTGTACTTCCAGTGTATCATACAAATCTTAATGTCATACTTGTAATATTTCCATGCAATCCATTTGCATATATAATGTAAAGTGTCAACAGCCGTTTTTCTTCATTGTCACTTTTTGACCCCTACCATGTTCAATGCTCCATAACTTCACAATTTTTTGTGGCAGTCATAATTTTTGAAACCGTGTAAAGCACCCTACCCAATCTTTACAAGAATGTAAGAAAACAATGTTGCAATTTTTCCGAATTTTTCGGACCACTCATTTGGTCAGCCGGGGGTCACATATAGTCCAAAGGACTTCAGGGACTCTTGGCCCATTTTGCATTTGCTTTTGTGGACTACTGAGGGATACTACACCAGTAGTATTACAGAGTTTTCTACACATCACCAGTGGTGAGAGCAGAAGCACCCATGGAGAAATTCTAAGATGGCGCCTGTCACCTGACCTACCTCCTAGCGGAAAGAAATGGAAGGAGTGCCACCAGGCGGAATATGGTATGTGTACTGGATGAGTGTAAGATGAATTCCTATCGCATATAAGTAGGTATGAAAAAGCACCATATTTCAAAGTTCACAAAGGTTTAATTATTTATCAACACCGATGCCACTTTTCAACATAAATGAAAATTTTGAAAACGGTCTGGATGAATAATGCGTTAAATCTTACACATAGGAGAGGTATTTGTTGATACCCAGTCCGATTATGCTGACACATTGCGTAGAAAGAAGTTACAAATTACAAGTCATATCGACTAGTAGCTTCTTGACATTGGGCAGTTGGGTATGTATCCGTGGTGGATCCGGGGATCCCCATGGAGAAATTCTAAGATGGCGCACACACACACACAAATACACACACACACACACACACACACACACACACACACACACACACACACACACACACACACACACACACACACACACACACACACACACACACACACATACGCAGACACACACACACACACACATACACACATATACACACACACACACACACACACACACACACACACACACACACACACACACACACACACACACACAAATGCACATTTAATAAGGTGTATAAACTTCTAAATATTTGGTGCATTTTAGTTTTCCCTAAAGACGTGACGAGTTTTAATGCAATTTATGATTCATACTAGTTACTCAATATTTCAGTGTTAGCACCAGTGTGAAAAACGGTCACATCTAGAATTTTTACACAGTAGCAGTTCAATGTGCAACTACATTACGTTACTGGAGCAGCTTTGTGTAAAACAAGAAAGTGTATCACATACGTAATTCCGATACGTCGGTCAAGTTATTACGGGACACCCTCTGGCAGTGCGTCAACCTTTGTTTAGTTCGCGGCACACTTTTGAGTTTGTTCTAACCTCGTGACACAACGATGCAACTTTTCCCATGTCAGCGTGTATTTGACTTTTTTTAACCAACTTACAATTATAATAAATAATAAACATATCTTTTTCCACGATGCATTTAACTATGCTATTAAATGTTGTTTATTCAAATACTTTTTTATTTTTTTATTTAAACAATGAGGACATGAATTATAAAAGAAAATTCCCCTTGCATTTCGACTGATAGAAGCTATTATAAACTTTGACTTTTCAAAACATTTCTCTCAAAAATGTATTTAAATTTGACATAGTAGTGAAGTAATGTATTTAGAACAGTTCACAGAACTAATCATGTGAGAGACTGACAGTCCGACGTCCCACTCGGCACCCGTGAGAAACGTGCACATGTACTGTTGTTTGTATAGATAAATGAAAATAAAAAACATACAAAGTCAGCGTTAAGTGTACATTCCCGGTAATATAATTTTTTTTTTCTGAATAAATAATTACTACAACACATTAAATATATTTAATTATAAATAGTGCATTATGTCGTAAAAATGGCATGGTTTATATTACTTTGCGAAAAGATAAACAAAAGTACACTTTAAACATGTTGCTGTCAGACCTGAACCGAGATCACCCGCACACGTGTCGTTATAAACCCGGACGCGCTGAGCCAACGCACAACCACTTGTTGACTGACGGAAGAACACTTAACCGGATTCAGGATTATGCTAAATTGTACAACCCTTCCGTCATACAATGTTACGATATCATAGTATCTAAATTCCTCTATTGTGACTAGTGTTTATATTACTTCGGAATACGGCACAATAACTCATCCTGACGTTCGCTTCGGCTCAATATCTATCGTTGTAAACATGCTCTGAAAGTATTGAAAGTGCTGGCATGTTGCTGACATTCGCGCGTCTGACGTCACAACATCACTTGATTGCCTAGCTCATTAAATATTAACTTTCCGCGGGAATCGCGATACAGATGGGTTTAAAACCTGACTTAGGCTATCAGTGCATTTTTCTGTATTTTTCATGTTGCCAAATGTTACAAACAATGCTATGCTTTGTGTACACATGGAAAATGCAATTTAGCTGGAGCCTTGTTTTTAGTTCCTTTAATATGCATTAAGATATGTTCCTTTCAATAGATGGCGCCACCATATCGATTTATACTTAGTGACTAACCGTGGGCGGATCTAGAGGGACGTCCAGGATGTCCGAACCCCTTTTTGACAAAAATAATTTTTCATTTATAGTAAAATATAATAATTGGCTGAAAATCAGAATCTAAGTGTCACGATTTTGTATCACCTTTCAGGGATTCTATTCAGGAAAGTGTCTCAATAGATGGGCACCCCTCCCCAGCCTTATCCCTCGATGTTCCCCTTTTGGCCACAAATTCAGTATAATAATGGCATGCAGTGTATTTTGATAAATTAGTATGTCTTCTTCCAGTAAATGCCCACAACCAGATTTGATTATCCTTGCATATATATTAATTGTCTAAAATAAGAATGCTTAGTGTCATCTTTCAAGTGTTCTTTTACAAATATTTCAAAGAGAAGGGAAAGGAGTCACTCCCAGAGCATGTACTCCTGGTTCTTCCCATTGCCCCATAAATTGGCACAAAATAGCACATTGTCAAGTGTTTTATTTAATAAAACCCAACCCACGCAACCTCGTCGCATCATGTTTGGCTATCAAATGAGTAGGGCTTACAACCACAACTGCAATATATATTAATTGAGTAGCAATCTTATTTTTGGTGACACCATATTGCTCGATCCCACATATTCTATTCTAAGTGTCAGCGGGAAGGTAGCACGCTCCCACGTCCACCCCACCTCGCGCTTTCGCCCCGTCAACACACCACCCACTCATTCGTAATGCTTGATAGGTTGGGGTATTTTGCGACTAGATATGCGACTAACCCTAAACATGGGCTCGCTTATAATTATTTAAACAATTAAACAATCTAAATTGAAGGACAAAACAGGTGCTCCTGGTAAAAAAAATCGTCTTCGTGTGTGAGCAAAAACGGCTAGTGAGAATACAGAGCGCGCGTGGGGAGTTCATTTCAATTCGCCATCGCTGCGAAAGGAGGAACCACACAGACACACATGGTGAGATACTTCATATACAGATACACACCTGGTGAAATACGTCACATACAGATACACACCTGGTGAGATACGTCACATACAGATACACACCTGGTGAGATACGTCACATACAGATACACACCTGGAGAGATACGTCACATACAGATACACACCTGGTGAGATACGTCACATACAGATACACACCTGGTGAGATACGTCACATACAGATACACACCTGGTGAGATACGTCACATACAGATACACACCTGGAGAGATACGTCACATACATATACACACCTGGAGAGATACGTCACATACAGATACACACCTGGTGAGATACGTCACATACAGATACACACTTGGTGAGATACGTCACATACAGTTACACACCTGGAGAGATACGTCACATACAGATACACACCTGGTGAGATACGTCACATACAGATTGTGTGTGTGTGTGTGCGTGCGTGCGGGCGTGTGTGCGTGTGTGCGTGCGTGCGCGTGCGTCACAGGTGCAGTTCGCTATACTCCGCGGCCGCCGGCTCAAAACGTCGCTCACCAATGGATGTCACTTTACCTGTTAGCAGTGAGAAATGCAACAAATAAAACGTAAAAACCCGAAAGTGGTCTCGTATCTATCTCTATTGAGACGTCACAGCACATTCCATTGATTAGATGCTTGAATCCTTGATTGAAATACACATATGTTGCATCAAAACGGCTCAATTTCGCATTCTCCATATGTTGTCTTTCACATGTGTGCAACATTGTACTGAGTGCGTGCACGCAATTGTACTTTCAGATGTCACTCTAGTGAGAAGAGTAACTCCCGAAATTAATAGTGGTCAATATTTTCTACCTTGATATTTAGTTAGTTTTTGTTTTTATTTACTAAGTTCTTTGCGTTTATAAACACACACACGCACGCACATACACATACACACACACACACACACACACACACACACACACACACACACACACACACACACACACACACACACACACACACGCATATCATTCACGTCGTGGCCGAATCAATAGTGTGTTTAACTGTGAACGAGTAGGTTTTAGGTTCGTGCATCGTCGGATCCAATTTGTCCCCACAGTCTTTTCAAAATGTAAATACATCTCTACGTAATACATGGTAATGATCTTGACTTTCTTATTCATTTACCTTTCTCTTGATGTAATTAATCCTGCGATAAAGTCTCGTTATTTGTAATAAGAAACTTTGAAATGTTGTTAAGTTGATTAGCTGACAGTAAATTCTTCAAATGTTTATTGGTAAGAACCCCAAACTACACAATCACTTCTAATACAGCCACCGTCCTTTTATATTCCTGCTTGTTCAGAACAGATGAGTGAGAGTATCATGTTGACAAAAGAACACGGCGAGGAATGTAAGGGACCACGCATTATGTAAATCGCATTCTCCAATCCACCAACTTCCCGGCCCGCCACCATTATCCTTTTATGTGTGGATCGACATTACCTGACAAATGACCTGTCGACGATTATTCGTTTAACGCAAGTGATACAATAACTGCATATTTGGTTACTGAAAAACAGTTTATTTTACAATTTCTAGTAATGTTAACTTTACCTAGTTGCGGTAACATCAATACATTATGCACGATCAATGACATTCAGCAATAGGTACAGCAAGCGTGAGACGACAATGTGGATCAGCCCATGAATCTGCCGTTGAAGAGAAGACTATCGGTCTCTTTATCCCAGATGAAGAAGAGGAAGGGACGATTGACCACGAACTTGCGGATTCTTCGTCTGCGTCTTGACACCACGCAGACGGCGGCAGCCGTGGCTGCGCTCGCACCAGTGCCCGCCTCTCGCACGTTGATGTAGGCCTCGTGGTACACTTCGTCCACCCACAGCTTACTGCTGCTGCCGGCGATGCCAGTGAGATCGGCTTTAGCTTTGTTGAATAGATCCTTCATTCCCAAGGCCTTCAGCAGCGCAGTCATAGCCGTGTCTTTCTTCACCATGAACTTGGGCAACGAGATGGACATAAGACGGGGCTTCAACCTAAGGGTGTTGGGGTTCCATGAAAACCTCTTTTCAACGTAGGACAACCGGAGGTTCTTGCGGGGAAGAACGACGTACATAGCGATTTTGCTATTATAGAAGGGCAGCTCGACCACCGCAGACTTGATTGACGACACGTAGGCGTAGCGGAACTTCTTTGGCCCACATCCCATGTGCATCATGTAGACGTGGCGTGTGGACGATTGGTGGAACGCTTCATACTTCGTCATCCTCGCTGAAAATTCATGCTTCCAGTAGCCTTTGAAGGTGATGGCGTTCACCAGCACCATCACTGTCTGCGGGTCAACGCTGCCGACGGGCAGGAGGTTGTCGATCTTTCCGTCAGTTTGTGTTCCCACCCAGTTATTGATGAGTTGTCGACACAGTGACGCCATGCTGAAAATTTTTAATGATATTTATGGTTCTCGTTCGAGACAATGTGTGTATGTGAAAAGTTTAAGCAAAATAAAAAATTAAAACAAACTGCTAACTTCACGATACGTAGTTTTCGAGAGAACAATAAATGCCGACATAATTAACACAGAAACATGTGCTTATTCGAATGGCGTATCCATGTGAACTTTCCAATGTTGAGAATCACTTGAATTAAACATAAATACGTTCATAACAAGGTGCTTTCACGAAAACTACGTAAAAGGTTGCACAAAAGAACTAGCACGTCTGTACTGGACACAATGTTGGTTTGCTTTTTTCACACAATGACACTGACCTGCTGAACGGCACGACTACTGCTTCTGCGCCATAGCACTGCTTTGTCACATGTTTGTAGCTGCTCAACACGCTGGAACACAACACCCAATACTGTTCACAATGGCTTGGTGTTTACACAGGTTTAAACACACTTTCTTGATTAAAAAATTTTACTTCTAACATTATCATCAATGTTCGTCATAACTGTACAATTTATTTTTTTGCACGAACAGTATATTTAGTACCCATTTTTATTTACTTATTAGTTACGGTGTGCTAATGAGGATGTTCTTGTTTCTCCCCATCACTACTTCTACCTAGCCAATTCCACTGACTCACGGTTACTAGTCGAATCCAAGCAAATCACTAACTACACAAAATGCGTGGCAACAACAAGTATTATAATAACCTGAGCGTGCTCTCAATGAAGACGCGATTGGCGACTTTGAGCGTGTGGTTGTGATTGGTAGCAGAGAGAGCGAGTAGCAAGTCCTTGAATCCCTGGTTGACACTGCAATAGGACGGAAAGCTGTTGAACCGTAGAACGTGCTTCATCTGAGACTCAGTCGTTCCGCGAGCGCCGGCGTACGTCATTGCCAGAGTGGTGGAAACGCTGAACGGAGACAGAATGATATTTCCGTTATCGCTCACACCCTTCGCCTTCTTGTAGAGGTCCACTGCAATCACATATAGCAGGTAACTGTATTTGAACGTTGCTGTATCATGATGCGTATGACGAATGTAAAAACGTCTTATTGGTCTAAGGTCTTTTTCATTGTCTTTAATTTTTGCGTATGCATAAGACAAAGTGCCGAAGTATTTACGGCAAACAAATAATAATATCAAATAAGAAATTTATTTTATAACAACAACAACAACAACATAACAGTAGACGTACACAAAACAACCGTTTATACTTTTAAGTTGTGTTTCATGGTGGTCACATGGCATGTTTTATGCCGTCTTCCTGTGACCCCATAACCATATATTTCGAATTATATTTACACATACGTAAACGATGATTATCACGAGTGTATGATATATTCTGTGTGACAACGGACTGGGGATGCGATGGAGAAGGAAACGACTTAGTGTCGGAAATTACTGTTAGAAAACAATGATAAGAAATTTGTGCGGATCCAAACATAGATATAAAAAGTAACCAAATATTTAAGTGCAATCCGCACATTCCATACTTTTATAAAATGGTGTTTGGGTAATTTAGATGAAAACTGTGTTCTGGGCTTCTCTGTATATAAGAGGTTGCGTTTTCTAGTAATTCTGGTGTTAGTGGCTAGATTCTTTTTTGGTATATAACGTTTGAAGGATTTAGGCAGTGTATTATGGTGATAGTCATACATAAATAGTGAGACATGCAACTTGTGAATATAAGTGATTTTAAGTATATTTTTAGATTTGAAGATAGGATCGGTGTGACTATATCTTTTTTGTTAATTATTCGTATAGCGTGTTTTTGTAAAATTTATATATTTCTTATGGTATTACCATTGCCCCATGCTTGTACACCGTAAGTTAAGTGACTTTGAATTAAGGTATAATAGAGAGTTTTTAAAGCATTGTGGGACAACATGTATGTCATTCTATTAATTGCAAAAATTGCTCTAGATATTTTAGAACTGATTGTGTTGATATGTTTTTTTCCATATTAAATGTTTATCAATATGTATTCCTAAGAACTTCACCGATTCTTCTTTGTCATCTTTTCCAACACGATTCATAATTTCACTGTTTATTTTAATACAGTTATTTACCTGGTATTTGCTATTCGGTGGACTAAATATGCAAAAGTTTGTCTTTTTTATGTTTAATGACAATTTATTGGCACAAAGCCAATCGTACAAATGTATGAATTCCTGGTTTATGCTGTCAATTAAAGTATCAACATGAGGTCCTGATTGGTATACAGTTGTGTCATCTACAAAAGATAATAAATTCACAGACGTAGAGTTAGTTATATCATTGATATAAATTAAAAATAAGATTGGTCCAAGTATGGATCCTTGGGGCACTCCACTTATTATGTTTTTTGGAGATGATTGACATTTGTATATCTCAGTATATTGTTTTCGATTTCATAAATGATTTGCAAACCATTTGTTGCTTATTCCCCGAATTACATAAAAGTTTAATTTGTACAATAAAATATCATGGTATATTGTATCGAATGCCTTTGAAAGGTCCAGAAACACAGCCAATGTATTTTGTTATTTTATCATTTGCATCTGAAATATCTTTGAGCAGATGCAGTAATGGTTGAATAGTATAATGTTTTGTCCGAAACCCAAAGTGGTGTTTATACAAAATGTTATCTTTTTTAAAGAACATTATTAATCTATTGCATACAATTTTTCCCATTATTTTAGAAATCGCGGGTAGAATACTTATAGGTGTATCATTGTTGAACAGTTTATTGTTACCTGATTTGAAGATGGGAATTACTTTTGCAGTTTTTAAATGTTCAGGAACAATTCCCGTGACAAAAGATTGGTTTAGTATATGCTCAAGCGGAGTGGCTATTTCATGTACGGTCGCTTGCGCTTAGTGGATAGACCGTCGAAACTTTCAGTGCATTTAGTTTTAAGATTTCGTACAACTATTTCTGTTGTTTGCGTTGGTTGCATGAAAACATTTACGGGATAGTTTCCTCTTACGTGTGTTTCAAATTGCTAAGAGCTATTGAGTTGCTTATCGATTTATCTATTCCAACGAAACAATTATGCTTCTGTAATTTGTTTTAAATTTGTATTCTCTCTCTCCGTTTATGATGAAGGTTTCAGGTAGTTTGGGGAATTCCTTTTGTTTATGTATTGCTTGTCGTAGTACAGCTAAACTCGAATGTACTTGACAGAGGAGCGATACAGGTCGTTGTAACGAAAAGTGCCTGGTTTTCTCTATACACATGTATTTGTATTTGGAAATTTGTAACGGTTCGAATTAATTATTTTCATCAGACAAACCGTTGCTCTGTTACAACAAACTTGCACCTCCTCAAAGCGGTACACGTTAGGTCAACTGTTGCAAGTTGCATTTGAACATATTGTCTTCGCACAGGTTTATGTACCGTTGCATATCTTAACTGCCTATATAAAGAGAGCGTCTGATCCCTGTACAATAACAATTCGTCAAACGTTGACATGGCATCGATTCTAAGCTAAATACCTAAGGCGACGAAGCGAGGAAAATTACGTGTGCACTGGGGAGAGGTCGGAATCACAATACATGTCCAACTAGAAAATAAACAGTTGAACAAATCATGCACTGGTGCCTGGTTTTAGTAGAGACAAATACACACAATTATACAGATAACCTACACGCAATCGTATTATCGTTGTCCTTTTGCACACTGAGGACACATTATTGATTAGATGTGATGATTTATTATACTGTTGTATAGACAATAGTTCCTAACAATTTTCATGACTTGCTGCCTCTGACAGTTATATACAGCTGTGTGTGTGTGTGTGTGTGTGTGTGTGTATGTGTGTGTGTATGTGTGTGTGTGTGTATAATATTATATACACATACATAGCTATATATATATATATATATATATACATATATGTATATATATATAT